>JALPQI010021730.1:0-17778 GCA_025490895.1 Thaumatotibia leucotreta
GTGGGGGCCCTCCATACATGTTACTGAGGGTTAGAATTTTTTTTTAGTTGTATATAAGCGTGCGGGGTATTAATAGAAAAGTCTTTGAAAATGATTATAAAAGTTTATAAATCTCATTTTTATTTAAGCAAATCGTTTTCGAGATATCAGCTCTCAAAGTCTGAAAAACGTGCCCCCCCCCCTCTAGTTTTTAAACTACGCGATATAAAATTCTAAAAAAAATGTATGTTCTGCACATTAATAAACTCTATCAACGATTTTTGGTTTGATTAAATTATCTCCAAAAGTTTTTGAGGTAGGTTAATTTAACTGTATTTTTTTAATAATAAATTGATAATGGTACGGAACCCCTTCGCGCGTGTATCCGACTCGCACTTGGCCGGTTTTTTAGTAGTCTAATTCGTTCTCAGGTTCAATTCTAAAAAAGCTTGTCTCCATGTTCTGCAGTACTCTATGTGCTGTGGATCAGTATGCGGCGCCTGACGACGGCTCGGCGAGCGCACGCGCACACTATCACCTCCAAGCCAATTGGCAGCCCTATGTTTCCAAAATTATTATAACTGTAACACTTCGGCAATGTTTGATTGTCCTGGGAAAGAATCAGAATTTTATTTGTTTTGAGCACCTACTCGTAATGAATATTTATGTGTACAGTGTGGCTAGCCAGCGAGTATCAGGTGTGCAAATAGGTATTTAAATTGTCAATTACTCAATAACTCGAACCTAATGCTAGGACAAATTCAGCTTTATACCGTTCCAGTGGGTTATTATGATTAGGCACACTACATGATTCTACTATGAAATTATTCATATTTCATTTTGAGAGTCGAGGAACATGTGTGCTCAAAAAATTTGTTTAATATTAAGTCCAGTCAAAGTCAAACTATTCTTTATTCAAGTAAGCTTATTAATAAGCATTTTCGAATCGTCTGACATTATCAAGAGAGAGAAAAAAATCTACTACTGGTTCAAAACATACATCGTTCCTGAGAAGAACCAGTAAGAAACTCAGGTGGATCTATTTTTACAAAACAGTATAATAATGCATCTTATTAAAATAACATGCATTAAAGAATTTATTACATAAAAAAATGATTATTATAGACATTTTTATAAAAAAGAGAAAGAAATAAAGGATCATAATATTAAACACAAATAATTATTATTGTACCAGTTCACAATAATAAAACCCTAAAAAAGAAGCGTGTAACCTACGCTGCTTGTTTGTAAAGGAAGATCCACTTTCGGAAATAAAACTATCAACTCTGTATCAAATAGAACTATGGTTGTTGAAACTACTAATGAGATGCGAGCGTTGTTCAGTGGCGTTCTCTGCGGAAAAAACAAAATCATTTCACACACAAAGTTTGCTCCGGAGCGTGCCAGTTGCTGGTAATGTGAAAACATTTTGGAGCTGCTTGTTGGATCAAACTCGTAGTTTACTTGAAATTATAATTGCGGAAGCAGTGTTGATTTGAAACTATGAACAGAAAATAATTATAATTATGCTGAAAAGAACAAATATGTATTGGAAAACGTTTTTAAACGGTTTTTATTAACTTCACCGCGTATCAACTGTCGTCGATGCTTCAAATCTTGTGATCGATTTCTCGACCACTTCTACTGCACCTATATAAAAATTTAAAGTTGATTTTCTCAATAAACCAAATTGATTGATATATTCCTTATTGTCAGATCTCTGTTGTCTAAGGTATTGTAAGAATAACACGTCCCTTTGAGACACTTCGGGCATTCAAGCTGACATTCTTTTTGTGTCGGATTTCTAAAAATATCTATTCAGCAGGGATTCCCCTCTCGTTACACATTAAAAAATAATGTCCATTACGTTTACATATGTGTCGCGATTAAAGCGCGAGAGTTAAACGCTAGCATGCATAATTGTATTGCATATTACAAACAACATCTTTGATCTAGAATAAGTAGGTATAGTATCGGAAATTAACTTAACAATTGCACTAAAAACTTGAAAATAAAATATGTCAAAAAAGTTTTAAGTTAAACGGTTTTTATTGCACCAAAAACTAGAAAATAAAAATTAGTTTTAACTAACCGTAGATGCTTCTTTCTGTAGATTAGTCACGTGAAACTATTATCACTGTAGTCCTCCCAAGTCGGATGCTGAAAGCCACGTTTAGCTTCTATGTCAGTGGATTAAGCGTTTCCTAATCGGAAACTTTTACCAAACTAAAATAAAAACGCGGGGCGTTATTATAAAGTTTAAAATATGTAATTGTAGTAAGCTTTAATTTTGTAATTAATCATCCATCTGTTCCAACACTTCTACAGAGGTAAATAACTTGTATCAAGGCCAGAACGAAACTTATTACACTATTGTTGTCTTGATTTCTATGTGTGTTCTTAAATAACTGTAGTGACTTACTCACAATTGCGTACGCCCCACGTTTTTATTTTAGTTTGATAAAAGTTTCCGATTAGGTAACGCTTAATCCACTGACATAGAAGCTAAACGTGGCTTTCAGCATCCGACTTGGGAGGACTACAGTGATAATAGTTTCACGTGACTAATCTACAGAAAGAAGCATCTACGGTTAGTTAAAACTAATTTTTATTTTCTAGTTTTTGGTGCAATAAAAACCGTTTAACTTAAAACTTTTTTTACTTATTTTATTTACTATTTATACGTAAACGGTATCAAGGAGGGGAATGACTGCTACGAAGCTATGTACATGGGTAATCATAGCTGATACTGGTGACTTATAGTAGTCATAGTATGGTTCGAAAACAATTGTTTATCAAAATACTAACTACTAACTACTATTAGTTACTATGCATATGTGTCAACAACAGCAAGATTATGAAATTCCTATTAAATTAATTGGTATGCCCAAGATGCCCAGTATTTCTACATACTTTTGATCACTGATTTCATATATATTATGTAAGTATTATGTAGATGGCTTAAACTAAGATGCATGAATTACCCTTGTGAAAAAACTATTGGAAATAAGTGGCTTTAATTATTAATTATATAATTATGTAGTCATGAAAATATCATGTTAAGTAGGTATGTTATAATTCTTTGCATACCTATTTATTTTTTCAACGAGACCATCCGGTATCGTATTCTGATTAGGAAAAATATGAGAATTAAATGTTTCGTCGTACAATTAGGGCAACCCTCCACAGAAAACCATAGATTCCATAGCTTTGCGTTTTTTTTCACCTACTTTTTCGGAATAAAAAAACGATATTCATTGGGCCCTGAACCCAGAAACAGTTAACCACAATATTGGTATCATTAATAAAAGGTCAATTTCCAACAGATACCTAATTCACACAAAGAAGATATTTCGAGCGTTGACTGAATATGAAATGAATTAACGGGAGGTAGCAAAAACAAATTTAAGCGTATAACAGCGTCAACTGTACCGTTACAGCGAAGCACGCGTAAACTAGGGTCGCAATAAAACATATCTGTTTGCGGCGCATATGGACCGCGACGACAAACAAGCCACGCGACTCGCGACCATGCATGCTAGTTTCGTTCATGTACAATTGCCATCATAAACATGTAAACAATGCCACGTTGTCATAAATATCAGGACATGTACCGTAATATTTTGACAATAAAATCGTGTTTATGTGGCCACCTCGTTCGCTCTAATGTGTATAATTAAATGGAGTCCACAGGTATTATGCTATGACAAGAATAGTTGTGATCTATTACAGGGCTCGGATATGTATCTTATTCTGATTAGTTTAAAAAGTATAAGAATAATAAAAAAAATATATAGAAGGTTAAACTGTTTGGGCGACTGGTTCCATATAAACTCAAAAAACATCCATTTCTTTTTCTCCTGATCAGAATACTATACTGAATGCGGACCACTATGTTTATTTTAGCCTGTATGATATCATCTGAAGTATCTGTACACCCTGTATGTACACATATTCGTAAAGGCAAAAAACTTAAGTAAATCATCAGTTGTATGTACGTAGTAGTGACCTATTCAGATAGACAATACCATGCGAACACAAACAAAATAAGTGGCTATAGATAATAAGTGATAAGTATAGGTAGTAAGAGAGTTAGTAGCATCTAGTAGGTACTATTTTAGGTGATTTAAACATTCTATAGACGCTTTTGAAAGTTCCAGAAACCTTCGAAGGGGCTTATTCAAAGTTCTAAAACCTCACACGCAACTGGAATGCACTTAATTTTTGGACACATTCCACATTGCATATTATTCTGAGTTCTGTAGCTTTTGCAGTGAGCAAGATCCGTCAATTAACTGACGTCGATACAGCTCGGTTAGTATATTTTAGTTATTTTCATAGCATTATGTCGTATGGCATTTTATTATGGGGCAGTGCTGCCAATTCAGAGACTAACATTATTTTTGTTCTGCAGAAGAGGGCTATTCGAGCGATATGTAAAATTAGCCCCAGAGACTCACTTAGAGATAAGTTTAAGGTTATTAATATAATGACATTGTATTCTCAATACATCTATGAGAATATCATGTATGTACATAAAAATATTATTAATTTTAGGAAAAATTGTGACATACATAATATTAACATTAGAAACAAACATAAGCTCGCAGTACCCGCCACTCGGCTCCATAAAATTAGGAAATCATTCATGGGTAATTGTGTAAGATTTTACAATAAACTTCCAGTAAATATTACTGAATTTTCAGTCAATAAATTTAAGCATTTTGTAAAGCGTAAACTTATATCTAAAGCTTATTACAGTACACAAGACTACATGAATGATAAAACACCGTGGGAGTAATTTAGGATTTAATTATTAGTTTGTTAAAGTCATGACATTCAATTACGATAATTTACGCTTGGAGACCTTGTGTAAGAAAGGAAACAACGTTTTCGGCCATAATGCTTTTATTTTATCTCTTTCTAATATAGTACCTTTATCCTATGTTAATCTCTTTCACTCAATCATTCTTCCATCCCCTTTCCTCTCATTTCCTTGCAAACAATCTATCTCTTTCTTACTAAGTTACGTTCCGTTTCACATTAAACTAGATGTGCACCTTACATGCCCTCTGAAATATATATGTGCAAAGCAACACACTTTGCACATGTATATTTCACACCTTACATGTTCTTTTTTGTTAATTATGAATTAATTCTAAATTATGATGTTTCTGTAAAAACTGTTTTTACGATAAAGGAAAAAAAACTTTACATTTTACAGGTTTACTTAGAGTATTTTAGTTTTAATGTTTTGAACCAGTTTATATAAAGAGAAGATAGGTAGCTAACTGAATTAAAAAAGTTAAAAGGTTAAACTTTTGATTATTTAACAATCACTTGACTTAAGTACCTATCCTATGCTTATCTAATATTTTAGCAAGTGCTACCTTATAGGTGTCCTGTTCCTAATACATATTATGATTATGATACTTAATGCTGCAAAGTAAGAAAAAAAGTTATTAAGTTTTATTAAGTCTCATTTACAAAGATCTCTACAGCTTACACCTATAAAGATGCATTTGCCAAGTTACAATTACATAATTACATGTTAAATAGTCACTACTATTTGGTTCTTTATCTTTTATACCTATATACTCAGTCCTACAGATATATTAACTAAAATAAGATATGGCAATTTTTTATCAGACTTAAACACAGTATACTAAGTGAAATAATGAATGCAACTGCCTGCAACTAATTTTGACAGAGTTTGATAAATGTGAAATTAATTAGGTGTACAATTATTGACTGACTCAAGTTATTATCAGCTAAACTTTATTTTAGAAGCTTTGATATGGAAACTTTATCAATAAAATAATAAGTATACTTATTTCTTGTATAAGGTACTTTTTTAAAATTACACGGTTGCACCTTATTTGTTAAATGGCACTGTTATTTTAAATAAATCTTATATACTAGTATACCATTTTTTAAATGCTGTTGCATGCTACCTATTTGTACTTAAAGTTACATAATATTTGCTATAACTAAAATAGCTACTTGTAAAGTATAATGACCACAATAAAAATTGGATTTATATTACTACAGTATGTTATTTTTTTTTTGTCTTTACAAATACTTAATACTTTGCTGGAAGATTTGTATGCCGACCTCTAGACGTTACAAATGGACGCCTGTTGCTGGATTGGTTGTCTGCCAAGGAGTCCTCTTGTTGATGGGTGTGGTGGACGTTCTGTGCTGCACTGGTATGGTCCTCATCAGGGCTGTCAACATCTGAGATGTCATCCTTGAGGCTGCTATTGTCAGTCAGGTCTTGGTAAGGGGTGTCATCAGAATGTCTGTAGTCATCAATTGCGGAAATGTCTGAAATGAAATCAAGGTTAGGTGGTTCTGACAGAGGTTTCAAAAATTGAGCGTGGACTATTTTCTTGGTACTTGGCTTGTTTAAGTCTTGAATTTCATAGCATACAGAGCCAATTTTCTTCAGTATTTTAAATGGGCCTTTAAACCTTGGAGTGAGCTTAGTGTCAGTCGGTTTATACCATTCATATACAACATGGCTGCCTTCTTGGAAGTCATGGTCTAGTCTTCTCAAATCATATTTCTTCTTGTTATATGTATGAATATTTTCTATTCTTTGTGATGCTATTTTTCTGGCTTCTGTTAATATGTCCAATTGGTGACGTCTATCTGTGTCTTCGATTAAGGTTCCTACATGGATTTCATTTGGGGGTATTCGAGGATGATACCCATGCATTAAATAAAATGGTGAGTATCCAGTGGTTTTTTGTTTTGATATATTAATTGCCAAAACAGCCTTTGGTAACAGTTTATCCCAATCTTCTTTATTATTTAATGCAAACTTGGTCAGAGTTGATATAAGTACAGCGTTCGCTCTTTCAACTAATCCGTTGCTTTGGGCTGTGTAGGGAGTGGTTGGCATATGTTCAATACCATACTTTGAAAACATTCTCTGTGTTAACTGGCTAGTGAAACATGGTGCATTGTCTGATATATATGTCAAAGGAGGTCCGTATACATATATTAGGTCCTCTTCAACTGTTTGTATTATACTTTGCGCTGAAAGAGTACAAGTTGGTTTGGCAAGTATGTATCTTGTTGCATGATCTATGTGAACAAATATATAGGTGTTGCCCGATGCTGTCGGAGGTAAGGCTACTATGTGATCTGATGAAATTACCTGCATAGGCGTGTTTGGTATTGGACGCTCACCTAACTTTCCAAATGCCAATTTAGTGCGTCGATTAGTCCTTGCACATGTTATACATGCTGCTGTATAGGCCTTAACGTCTTGCCGAAATGACTTCCACCAATATTTACTCTTGATTTTACTTAGAGTTGTGCTGAAATCTAAGTGTCCATTATCATCATGTGCCAGTTTCAAAATTGATGATCTTAAAGACTGTGGGACCACTATTTTTTCTTGATTTAAATATTCTTCATTGTTTACATGTAGTAATATGCCCTCAGACAATTTAAATGACTCATTTATTTGCTTCAAATGTTGAGTTGTTTTCTCCTTAGCTAATTTCACTTTAATTTGTTGAATGAATGCATCTTTATTTTGTGCTAATTTCAGTTTTTCAATGTTACTGGAAACAATCGTTAGACAAACTTCGTTAAGGGGGTATCTGGACAAGTGATCTGCTATGACATTTTGTTTTCCAGGTCTATGTACAGGTGTGAAATTGAAAGCAGCCAAATCTATTACGTATCTCGCAAATTTTCTGTTAAGTTTTGCTTTGTTAATAATATAGGCAGTTGAGTAGCTATCAGTTATCAAGGTAAATGCAGTGCCTAGTAAATAAACTCGAAATTTACTTACAATTGCCCAGTGCACGGCTGTCACCTCTAACTCATTAATGTGATACCTGGTTTCTGCATCAGTTAAACTTCTACTGGCATACTCTACTACTTTCCTTTCACCCTGTTGTATCTGTAACAAACATGCACCAATTCCTTGATAACTACTGTCTGTTTCGACTATGGTTTCTGCATTTTGTTGAAAATTTGTTAAAATTGGGGCTGTGACAACTAATTTTTTTAATTTCAAAAAAGCGTTTTGTTGCTCGTCATTGAGTTTTATCTTTTTATTTTTACACTTTTGTTTTTCCTCAATAGTTTGTGATTTCTCTTTTTTCAAGACATTATTCAGCGGCTGTGCTATTGTAGCATAATTCTTAATAAAACGACGGAATGTGCCGGCAAAACCCAAGAATGACTGTATTTCCTTTACAGATGATAATGTTTGATACTGTTCAACTGCAGCTGTCCTTTTTGGGTCAGGTTTTTCTTGTAAATGGCCAACTATTTTTCCAAATAATGGTATTTCAGTGTCTATAAAAATACATTTGTCCTTGTTAAGCTTCAGATTTTTTTCTCTTGTCAATTGAAATACTTTTCTTAATATTTTAATAAATTCTTCAATTGTATTTGCACCGCCTGTAATGTCATCAAAATAAGCTCTGACCCCATTTTCATACAGATTTCCATAAGTTGATTTTATGACCTTAGACATTATTGAGGGTCCCCCAACAAGACCAAACATTACTCTTAAAAACTCCACATGGTAATCTTGGGTCACCACAGCTGTTTTAAATATATCTTCTTCTCGTATGCATATGTTGTGATATGCATGATATATATCCAACTTGAATTTATATATAAATTGTGAAATGGTAGTAATAATGTCTTCCATTCTTTCAATTGGTTGTGTGTCTAAAATAGTGATGGGATTTATTGTTTTAGAATAATCTACTACTGGCCTGTATGGAGTAGTGTCATGAAATGGCTGTGCCACTACAAACATCGGTGCGGCATATGGTGAACTTGACAATCTGCATATATTCTGCTGTAACCACTTTTCTACAGTTTCCTTCAAGAAACGTCGTTCTGGTTCTGGTAATCTGTAAGGCTTACAACTAACAGGCTTTTCACTAGTAAGTTTTATCTCAAGCTCAAAATCTGGAAATTTGCCTATGTCATTTTCATCTTTCTTGAATATATCTTCATATTCTGATACTAATACTGACACTTTCTGTTTATGACTGGTCAGTAACTGAGGCACACACTTATTATCAGACACACAACATGCAATGGTAGCTTCTTGTTTGGTGAAAGCTGGAAAACATTCAGTATGAGTTGGGGTTATTATGCACACTTTACCATCAGGTTCATGAATGATGCGGGCATATACAGCAAATTGCCAGTCTTTACCAAGAATCATGGGCACGGGTAAGCTTTGACAAATAGCAATTTGTGGCATAAAATAATCAATGTTTCCTACCTCAATTCGAGCAGATATCCATCCTATAGGAGTTAACAAACTTCCTGCCACCTTGTAACTTCCTTTAGTCCATTGGTACACTTCTGTTTCTTTAGGTAATATTTCCTTATCCACAATTGTAATGATTGATCCTGAATCTGGCAAAGCATTCAATTTTAAACATCCATTAACAGTTACTGGTATTAGCGTTACATTGGGGCCTTCCTCTTGAACACAGTTAATTTGGTTTGTATTGTTAAAATTTCGACTAGTGCTTGTTGAAGGTTGGGGCTTATTGTTCTTTGGTTCAAACTTTGCAGTATTAGGTTTATTATTAGAATTTTCTTGATTTGGATGGACTTTAGGTGGCACCTTACAATCATATGACACATGGCCTTTAGTTCGACATCTATAACAAAATTGATCCTCTTTACGGTCCACTTGTGGGTTAAATTTTGGAATAAATTTATTATGTCTTTGATTTTCAGCAGGAATATAATTATTGTAATTACTTACGGCTTCACTTCGATTAAACTTTTCCTTTGGCATCACTTTCCTGATATTATCCAAGGCAGCAGCATGTAGTAGCAATCCTTCCACATCCTTGCAACAGTGCGACGCCAATGGAATGGACCAACGACTGTCCCATATACCTTCCAAAATCAATGACACTTTATCTGCCTCTGGAATAGTACAAGGTGATTTAGTAAACAGAGCATTTTTGTTGTAAATATATTCCATTATGGTTTCAGTGCCGCGCAGTGTTCTTTTAGCCTGAAATGTAATAAATTCAGCAAATGACATCTTCAGAGAAAAACGTTCACATAGCTTTGCCTTCCATTCTTGCCAATGAAGCAAATTTTTACCAATAGCCTTATGCCAATCACTTGCAGGACCCCTAAGCCTCATAGCAGCATTAACTAATGTTAAATTATCTGACCAGTTTGCTAATTGTGCTATTCTCTCAACTTGTCGTATCCAATCAGTCGAGTTTTCCGACCTATTACCACCGAATAACGGAATCGCCTGACTTGTGTCCGTTGTTGAATATACCTGCAAGGTTTGTTGAGTTGGACTTGTGATTTGCTGCAAAATCATAGACTGAGTATGCAATATTTGCAACAAGGTATTGTCTGATGCTAACGTACCTGCAGTACTTTTGATACCATCATCCTGTTTGTCCTGTTTCAGCTGATCTAGCTGCATTTGAAGATTTTTTAGTTCAACCTCCTGTGAAAGCCTTTTAGTCCGCTCCATTTTGTACTCGTCCAATATTCCATGTTCCTCCTTCAACACGTTATCTTGATGCAACCTTACCACCAACTCATCCTTGTTACCTGTTGTTGGCAAATATCGTGACCTAAGTTCGGCCTTAAGTTGTTGAACCGTGTAACTTTGGAGATCCTCCTCGCTTGTGCTGTCCATGCTGTGATTATGACCGATGTTTCTAAATTTAATAGAAATATAACGTATTTCTTAAAGATTATGATGAATATGATTCGTATATTCGAAATTATATGGAAAATGGTGACTTTTACTGAAAATAACTCTTGATTTAGATTAAGAATCCGATTTTGTCCGCGCGACATGTAAGAAAGGAAACAACGTTTTCGGCCATAATGCTTTTATTTTATCTCTTTCTAATATAGTACCTTTATCCTATGTTAATCTCTTTCACTCAATCATTCTTCCATCCCCTTTCCTCTCATTTCCTTGCAAACAATCTATCTCTTTCTTACTAAGTTACGTTCCGTTTCACATTAAACTAGATGTGCACCTTACATCTCCAAACGTGCATTATATAATGTTATTATTATATACCTATTCGGAGAGAAACCTTTACTTCTCTATAAATTATTACTTATAAATGTTCTGACTTTTTAGAGACTACATCTCTTGTTATTATTATTATATTTCAATTTATTTAAAATCAATTTTATGTTTTTTTAATGCATGTTAGTTGTAAGATGTAGGTACCATGATTGTTTGAAAAAATAATTCCCGCAAAGTTTCTTACCGGTTCTTCTTGGGTCAGCGGTGTAGGGTTAGAACCGGAAGTAGTTTTAATACCTAGACGATTCAAAAGAGTTTGTTGCTATTCCAATTTGAATAAAGAATTATTTGACTTTGACTATTATTGATTTTAATACGTACACTTTTAGGTAATATTCAGGGCATTACTGTGTTATTAATTCTCAGTCATAATGTAATAAGGTTGCACAGTCGCTGTTTACGTCGCGAGTTACGACAAGAACTTCATTAATACGAGCGAAATATGAATTAATTCTTAAACGCTCTCCGCGCTCATGTGGGTTAGGGAAGGGGTGGGATCAAGTTGATGTCGATATCGAGGGTTGGGTGGTCAAACCTCAAAAAGTCGAGCAAACCGGTTTTTAATATAGGTACGAACTATGTCACTGACGTGAGGTTGTTATTTCAATTAGAAATTATCTCGACTTATCGGGTTTGATCACGCAACCCTCGATATGAAAATACATATACGACCTTGTGGCAATGTTATTGTTATGTGATCTAGTTTCACTATTTGTTTTTCTTAGCATGAGTTGATTTTCCAATCGATGTTTGAAAACATCTGTTGGATAAATTGTAGCTCTGTCCTATTTTTCTTCATGACTTGGGAAAATAATACTAGTATTTTTTTAACTAAAGGATACTTTTATCTGGGGATTGTAATATGAACCTATACTTAATTATTTTATTACATGTACCCTTTTTCAGACCTATTTATATCAAAGTTATTGACATGTCATATTAAGATAGCAGCACTGCAATAGTAGGTATTCTATTTATTAATAGAATACCAAACAATCGTTTGAAATTTTGATATTTAATTCTAGTCGACGAAGCAAATCGAAATATATGTGTACCTATTAAGGTGACTTGACCTTTCAACCGTCTTGACAGTAGTCATGCTAAATAGAACCTATTGAAGTTTTAGAGAAAAGAGTTTACAGAGTCGATCTACACACAGAATTACTTCGCACGGATTACCAATTAAGTAGATTATCGTCCGACATAAAACGTGTCCCAAGTCCCATCCCTAATCTGGCTGTAAATTTCCTTACGAATAGAATTAGTAGATATTTAATTAAAAGTTGTGTCGCCTCGCAATTTGCGGTTTACTGTAGAGTTGTGCGCCTACACGAGCTGTAAATAAGTACTTCTAAAAATGCTCTAAAATTATCTAGTATTTACATAGGTATTACATCCTTTTTGATCGGCATCACTTATCATCAGTAAAAAGCCTTAAAGCATGGTCTACAGTTGTTGTCGCCATATACTGCACTGTGCTGTTGTACAGTGCTGCATATATGTATATATGTACAGTACAGATATACATTCATACAGAATTATGAATATGTACATAGTGTATCGTCAATTACAGGCAATCGTAAGGATTATGATTAAAATACAAACAATACATTAATTATATTCTCTTAGAAACGTAGATGTGGACCCTGGACAATAATTACAACACAATTGCATTCTTGTCAAGATCTATCAGAAGAGTGAATGCAAGTCCATCATTTATCGACAATTTCGAATGGTGAACTTCCAAATTCAAATTAGGTACATAAGTCAATCATGAGTCGATTGCTCGACTAACCTTATTCAACCTCTGAATATTGACATTAGTTTGTTCGTTTTACTTTATTTTACGCAACATTGAAACAGACAATGTACAATGTACCTATACATATATGTAAGACTGCCAATACAAGTACCTACAGTACGGGTTTAGGTATATCTTTACTTGTACATATTTTCATGTTTACGTATAGTTACTATGCCGGAGGGTCAGCGTATTAATATTTACAAGCTACAAATAGTAAGCCGTGCATCGTAAAATCACAAAAAGGGGAAATCCAGGAAAAGGAAATGTAAGGATAGGGGAGCGGAATTTACATTTTCTCACCATGAATAAATTGTAGTTGTAGATGAATAGATAAAATAGATAAGATATTTATCTCGTGCCTAATGTCAATATTTGCTTTGACAAACAGATTAAAACAGTCATCATAAATCGTAAACTGCAATTTAACTTTGATTAAATCAACTACATAAATGAAATGTGGTGCAATGTAACCCTTAGCGTGCGAATCCGATTCACACTTGGCCGGGTTTTATAATTCAGTTTCATCTACTACCACTAAATGGAAAGAATACAGTTCCTATCGATAATTATTCATTTTTTCTTTGCCTAGATTGGTGGATTTAGTCGATAATTGAAGGTTTACACGAATGTCTTCACACGAGCTTAGTTTAAACAAATAGGCACTCAAAGTATCTTCAATATTTGAAAAGTGTTCTTTCCCTTTAGCTTTTGATCCGTGGGATCCAAGATGAGTACCATCTCGCTGACTCTTCTTTTTTGTTAGATACTCTAAGATTTGGCTATATTCCAGATCCTAGGCTTAGATGAGGCAAACCTACTAAAAATAAAAGATGCAACCATGTGGAAGTATACGTGTGAAGTATATCGTGGATAGTGTTGCTACTGGCCTCTGAGGTAATAGGGTCACGTGAGCCCATACGGGTTCCTTTTAGTAGTAGGTAGTCTATTTTTTTTTCATAATTAAGCAATGAGCTTTGCTTTGATTCTATAAAATGATGAACTCTTAGTTAGTTATTTATTTAAGCTTTATTGCATAAAATATTAAACAAAGGCATTATCAAATTTAAAAAATATAATAAATGACTTTTTGTCAGCACTGAATGTTTCGTCTAGTATTGTTATCGAAACTGAGGCATAAGCCATTTCATTTCATAATAATTTCCATTTTTTGTCGCTGAGCATCCACAAAAAGGCCGACATCAAAGGTTACAGTAATGTAACAGAATATTTGGCGTGGACGGCCAAAGAGAATCCCTAATGTGGTTGGTACTACCATAATAGGAATATTATATTGGGTGTGTACACAGTTTATAAATGCTTTCTGACCTCTGAGCACGAGCTCGGAGTGCGGAATAAATTAACTTAACAATTATACCGACTCGGTGTTTTTAAACAATTTCTTTAATTGAATATTTTACGCTCTTTTAAATTTGAATATTATCTTTGGGGAAACGAGTTTGTTTTTCGTTTGCTGTTTCGAATAAATTTGTATGTTACCATGTCAGCGCAGCAGGCTTGCGTTTTATTATTTATCAACTGGATGAAAAAAAATAGGAATAATAAATAAAATCTTCGTTGTTGAAAGATCATGAAATATTATTTTATATTTCTCAAATCTTATTTATTTTCATGAATATTATGTTTTTTTTTAACCAATTCGTAATGATAATGCCTGTAAAAAGTGTTATGAGCAAGTTAGAAATACAAAACCATGAACGACACGTAATTACAACGTAGAACCCTAGTGTACAAACAAATCTAAAACACTCGGCAATAATGAAATGAAGGTGTTTATTTATTAGAGGGAACAAAGCGTCGGCAGTAAGCCGCGCCTTGTTTACGCGGGACAATTAAAATGCTAATTATTTGCCGACTCCAGCTTCGTAGAATTCGAAAGGCGTGGAAATTACGCAATAAAATACCACATCTATTTCAAAAACTCATACATTACTAAGTACCTATAGCATTTGGGTTGAAATCTGATTTGGGATTAGGGTGTCGGGTATTTTTATTTTTTTCAGGATATAAGTAATCTACATAATTATTTTCTCAAAAAACCTGGATAGGATTTGAAAAACGTAACTAAAATAGAAAATTGGTACATTTCAGTCATTTAAAAAATTTCTCAATGTATTGGGATATTTTAATTTTTAAAATTATTACTATGGAATCAGATAGGGTATATTATGTATAATCCAGATTCATAGAAATTGCCATGTTTTTAAATGAAATTTTTAGAAGGTGACAATTTAATTAATAAAATTGTGTTTGACTAAGAATATTTCACAAATTCACAATTTTATTTGAAAATAAGTGTGTGGTCGTAGAAAAAGTATTGTATGCAACGTTATTTAACTGAGTAAAAAAATGCACGTGTCGTCTTTGTTAACTGATAACCCACGCCACTCACCTTTTTGGACCCCTCTTAAAAATGGGTTGCATAAAATACTGTAAAAGTAGGATGTAGGTACGTATTAAGTTAATATTGCACGTGCCCTGTAAATAAACTATAAATAATTTGTTATTTAATAATATCACATGATGTACACCATTCATATAACAAAGGGCTACTAAGTTTAATTTTACGGTTTAATTATAAAATAAATTGCTTATAACGTGGTCTACGCAGCGCCCTCAGATTGCAGAGTCAAATGTTTGTGAGTTTTGGGCACGTTGATAAATTTATAGCTTTATTTGTTTGCAATTATACAAATTATTAATTTTGCCAACTCGATGTGATATTTTGTTATTGATTCTTCGTTGAAGAAATTATTTAGTAAATAATGTGGTAATTCCTAAAACCAGTCCAACTTGTTTTTGAGTTTGTGTGCCAATCAATTGATCGGCAATTCTTAAAGCTACAGTCAAATAAAATGTATGAATATTGAATAATTGTCCATCATTCTTAAAAAATTAACATAAATATACTTTGAAATTTCTAGCAGGACAATAAAGAAAAAAATGTTATTCGAATTTGAAAGAGTACTGAAATCGCGATCATATAATATATCGGATCGGGCGGTAGGTCGCAAGGGAGCTATGCGTCATTCTGCGCAAGAAATATTACCTGTTCTATGACGCCTGAGTCTATTTTCGATGAATATGATTTATCGTGCAAAATTAATAATATAATTACGGCAGTTGTACGGCAGTCTGCATGTATGAGGACTGAGGAGGCTGACACCATCTCAACCTAATTTAAATTGGATAGATATTTTGAAAACTTTACAGTAGAGGCAATTAAACAAGGGTACCTAAAGTTTTACAATAGTTTATCACCATATCAGCCTATTATTTTTGCTCTGTGTGAACAGGGAGTATCTAAAATGGAAAGTAATTTCATGCAAATTGTGAACTTTAGTGGCCTTTGATAAATATGTGATAATTTTCATGTAAATTTGATTTTCATGGTTGACGTATGGAGTGTGTATTATTATTCGTGCTAGTTCGGTAAACATTTCTTCAAGTTAAATTAATTACATATTATAAAACTTCGAAAGCAATATTACCGTGTTTTGATAATTAATTATATTCTTAACATAATTAGTTATGCTCGGGCTTAAATCGCATGTCTTAGATTACGTTTAATAATATGTCACACTATACTGCTTAGTCACTCTAATAGCGCAGAGCTCTTTCATTTGTAACATGACACTCCCTTCAACCGCTCCGGACCACGGTAATCCGGCCGCTTTCCCAGGGATCCGCATGAGATAGGCAGAGCCGGGCCAAGTTCTGTACGATACAGTATAATTTATTTTATTTTAAGTATAAGCCTGTATCAGTCCACTGCTGAACGTAGACCTCTTCTATTAACTATGCGTATATACACATAAGGAAGGAAGTAAATGCCCATAATCGCCACGCTGGGCAAGCAGATTGGCGATCGCAGTAGTGTGTCCAATGTGATGACGCTGCTGCCCGTCATCAATCTCCTATAAACGAAATATCAGTAACACTTTAATCCCTTAGCCTACTATTACAACAACCACGGGAAGAGTTGGGGTAGTGAAAAATAGGTTCTTCTTACTTCCGTCACCACACGGCTAATAATAGATACGTATGTAAGTAAATATTCGCATCGTTTGATTTTATTTTATCTTTACTAACCTCATTCACTTAACGGGCTATATTTGTACAATATAGATTAAAATGATATTTTTGCGTATATAGGTACCTAAATTAAAGCCCGTTCATCATTAGTCGTTCTATCTAAGTAGTCAACAACTCTACGTAATCTACACTTTAAGTATTTATAAGGTGTAATAAAACCGGCCATAAGCATGTTGGGCCATGCTAGTGTAGGTATTCAAAAACGGCTGGGCCGATTATATTATGTCCGAAATAGTTTTATTTTAAAGTACTTTATAAGCCCACTATTCATGATTTTTTTCATGATTTTTTGGACCTTCCGATCAAAAGTCACAGGGGGGGGGGGGCGCAATTTTTTTTCCTTCTGGAGGGATTTTCTCCGAAAATATTGACTTTAGAAAAAAAGTTTCTGTTAAGACATATTCAATGATACCTCACACTATAGGATTACAGCAAATAAAAAAAAACATCCCCACTTCACCAGTTGAGGAGATACCCGGAAAATTTATTTTTTCCAATTTTTATTGTACCACTTTGTTAGCATGATTAATATGTATACATGTACTAAATTGCAGATTTCTAGTATTAACGGCCACTGAGTTATGCTGCGGACAGACGGACATGGCGAAACTATAAGGGTTCCATTTTGGCTACGGAACCCTAAAAAGGAGATTGAACGTTTAGTATGGGTTTGAAGTAAAATTTTAAGAGCGCATTTTAGGAAACCTTACCGATCACTAAGCGAGTTTTTAAATGTATTGGCTGCGGGTGCGAAAGCTGCTAGCAAAAGCTAGGATAGATTTATAAATGTTTAAGGTTC
>JALPQI010021731.1:0-19592 GCA_025490895.1 Thaumatotibia leucotreta
CAAACTCGACAACTCTCCGTTGCGTTGAATTTGCTATAGAGGGTGAATCTTATCGTTGCCATCTTTAGTTTCGACGATAATAAAAATATAAAAAAGGCATCACTGCTCTGCAAGTATTTGGGGAAGAGCCAGTGTATGTGTGTAAAATGAGCGGAGCTTCTTTAGAAAACTCACGTTGATACATTTCACGTTGATTTTTTTTTTACTGTTATGTTGATTTATAGAAAATCGCCATTTTATGCGCTACTGTCCCATATGAAAGATAGGGTAAAAAAACAAGCATTAAAAATAAAAAATATAATTAACAGCTTCATGCATAAAAAAATCGTGAAAAAAAATCACAGGCGGTTTTTTTAAATAGTCGAAGGCACTCGATTCCTCAGCCGCAACTGCACTTCAGCCTCCATGGTTTTGGCTGAGTCCCAGCTCTCCTTATCGAGCGTGTCGCGGCCCGCGCGACAGGCTGACGAGCCGAGCCAGGACGAGTAGGCGGTGGAGGTCGTCTGCGGTGACCGGGTCGTCCGGGGTAGACGACCTGCGCATTTCTATGAAGTCGTCTTCAACAAACTGTAAGAAATTTGCGTTGGTTAACTTTTGACGTCATTGATATTCGGCATCGCAGGTTCAAAGGCAAAACATGATGAATAAGTCTCAGTCCATGAAGCAATTCCGTTATGACTCTTTGCCGAGAAACCACGGAATAGAGTCGAAATTCGCGATATCTTGTGTGCGACCACCTGATCAAAACAGTATTAACCCTAAGTCATGATTTTTAAGCGTAAAAAAATACATACATTTTTAACCAACTTCTAAAAGGGATAAGGTACTCAATTTGTTTATTTTTTGTATGTATATTACTCGATAACTGAGAATACGACGGGCGCATTTCTATGAAGTCGTCTTCTACGAACTGTGGGAAAATTGAGTTTATTAACCTTAACCCACACGTGCGCAAAGTTCAAATTCAGTTTGACACTTCGACGACATGGTGTCTAGGTCTATGCTGAGATGAGGCCATTTCGTAGCATACACGATTTTATTTGTAAAATTATTTTTCGTTGATATTATATTGTGGTTTTTTGTGTATGTTGCGAATAAAGTTATTTCTATTTCTATAACTTTTTTTATTAGACGTGGAAATATTTAACACTCTAAAACACATTTAAAATTTTAAAGTAATTCCAACTTCGTTTGCGGGAAATGAATTGGTAAAATAATCACACATTTCACGTCCATATTTGGTGGAGACTTAAAAACAAAAACCTCTACTACAAATTGGATTCGTTTTTATTACAATAGAAAAAGGTGCAAAAACATCCACAAGCTAAAATTAACTTTATTTCCTGCCACGCAGATAATTTTTTTTTGTCAGCCTGGTTTAGTGTCCCACTGCTGGGCAAAGGCTCAATTCGGCCCGGTCGTCACCGATAAAAATTGATGACCATTTTTCAGCGGTAAGCTATACTTTGACTATACTTATCTAATTTCATAGAAGTTGCGAAAAATGTAAACAAAACTTGAATTTAAAATGTGTTTAATTTGCTATGTCTAAATCTACGTGCTACTTAATCATCTCTTAGTGTGCGCGACCACTGAAATTTTATTTACATTTTCGGCGGGAAATTCAAAAAATCTTGGGATGGTCACAAATATGTTACGCGTATTATCCGTAATGTAACGGGCCACAGACGATCAGTTATAACTGCTCAGTTTTAACTGTTCAGTTAAAACTTACGTGTGTAGACAAATCTTTAAACTGTGTAGTTGAACTGATGATCTAATCAAAATTTCATTAGATTATTTTTAACTGAACAGTTTGACTGAACAGTTAAAACTGATTGTCTGTAGCCCGCTTAACATGCTGAGTGCACTTTACTTTTTTATACCTTTTTTCTCAAACTTGCTACGGAATGTTGATGTTACTTACTTTAAATTAAACCCGGAAATACTATGTATCCGGTGGCATATGCTAAGATGATATGTAAAGAGATTTCATGTACCTATTTATTGCACACCTAGGACTGCAAACAAACTGTCTTTTTTTTTTTTTTTTTTTTTTTCCGCATGCATGGCTTTCACTCCTTGCCAATAGTAGCAAGGTGGATTTTGCCAATGTCGAGTTGTAGACTTTTGGAGAAGTTTGGAGAATGTTCGGTAAAATTTTGGTTTTGTGGAAGGATAGGCTGGAAACCTAAAACAAATACGTATTATGGACAACACAAACAAACAAACACACAAAAGACGAACACGAGTATTAATGAAAAAGAGCGGGAAGCGGATGACAGTTAGGCAAGCAACAAAGCGGATGAATCACTAAAAAAAAAAGGTTATCCCAATGTCTGAAGCTGAAATACAGTTTTAGTTATTAATTAATAAAATAGAGTGGATTATGCAGATAGATATTCGGTTGTGGAAATCAAAGTTTAATGTTATGATCTTGAATATATTTTATGAGAATGGCAGTTAGGGGAGGGTCCATTAAAGATAGAAACGAGTTGAAATCAATAGGACGCGGAATATTGTCAGGCAATACATCATAGAGTGAATAGTTAAACCTCGGACAGGAGAAGAAAATGTGGTCAACAGTTCCCTCGTCAAGTCCACACTCACAGAGGGAGCTATCCCGCACCCTGATTTTTGCAAGGAATACCGGCGTACACACCGGACCGAGGCGTAACCGACATATTGTAGATGTGACCCATTTAGGTGTTGTGCGGAATTTAAAGAACCAAGGTTTACGAAGGATATTTGGCTGTATACGACCGTAATGTTTTCCTACCACCAATCTGGAGGAGCTCCATCTATTTTGCCATGATTCAGCTAGTTTGACCTGAGCTTGATTTAAAAGATCCGAACTATATATTTTATTATGATCTGGTGTTCCAACCTCTATTGCCTGTTTTGCCCATTTGTCTGCCATCTCATTACCAGAAATGCCAGAATGGCTTGGAATCCACCCAAGTATTATTTTAAGTCCCTTTGTTTCACAGATTCTCAATAGTGATTTTATCTTCAAGATTAAAGGGAATTTTGTTTTCATTTTAAATTGATTACCCACAATGGCTTGAAGGCAACTTTTACTGTCTGAAAATATTATCATTTTCTCTATATTGTGTGATTCTGCATAAGCTACTGCCTCCAGTATGGCAACTGCCTCACCTATAAATATTGATGTCTGTGGAGGACACTTAAATGCCAGGACAATGTTGAATTTTGGAATGACCACTGCAGCTCCAACACTCCTTGCAGGATCAATTTTAGACGCGTCAGTAAACACAGGTAGGTAATCAGGCCATTTTTCTAACAAGTTATTAAATTTGGTATTTGCACCTGGGTCCTGTTTAAAAATTCCAAGATCTAAAATTACATTAGGGGTATAAATTATTGTCTCAAATTTAGTCTCAAATAAAGGGTTTGTACTTGATTTGTAAATGATGGGGTTAATTTGATTTAATTTGGAAAAGCTTTGTACTATTTTTGGCAAGTCCTTATGGGTCCAATATTCATTTCCAGTGACCGCTGTTACAAGAGCCTGCAAGCGAGGGAGTAGGAGATGGTTGGAACAGGAGATGGCCCTACAAAGAAATCTGTCAGCAAGATACTGTCTCCGTAGATCAAGAGGAGGTTCCACACATTCCACCTGCATCGCATTCTTAGGTGAAGACCGCATGGCGCCAAGTATTATTCTTAATGATTTAGCTTGTATAAGATCAAGTTGTTTTAGGGCCTCCCTATTACATGGTTCCAAAATGAACGATCCATAGTCCATGTGACTACGAATGATGGCATTGTATAATAATTTTTGGCAGTAGGGATGGGAACCCCACCAAACTCCTGATAGAGCCCGCAGAATATTGACTCCTTTCTCACACTTTTCTGCTATGTGTTTAAGGTGGAATTTGCCACTCATTTTGCGGTCCAAGATGACACCTAGGAATTTGACTGATTCTTTAGCAGGAATGTTTTCATCATTGAATTGGATGTGCGCTATGGGCATGTTTCTTTTGCGGCTGAAGGTCACAGAACAGCTTTTAGAAGGTGATAGGGATAGACCATGTTCTTCAAGCCAATCCTTGAGGTATCCAAGACCCATATTAAGTTGTGTAGAAGCTACCTCAATGGATTTTGCGGAAGTGTATAGGACAAGATCGTCAGCGTATTGCAGAACTTTACAAAAGGATGCCACAGACTGCTCGAGGTCATTTGTATAAATGCTGTAGAGCAGGGGGCTGAGAACAGATCCTTGTGGGAGACCTTGCCACAGAGTGCGGGATGAGAGGAATGAACCACCATGGCGGATTTTAATATGTCTTCCTAGGAGTAATTTGGAGACAATTTGTACAATCTTCCCAGGAATGCTCAGATGTAGCATCTTGGCTCTGAGCACTGGGAGAAGGACATTGTCATAGGCTGACGAGATGTCGAGAAAGCATGCTAAGAGGTCCTCCTTGTTGGATAGAGCAAGTCTGATATCTGTGCTAAGTATATTTAGGCTATCCATAGTGCTTTTACCTTTACGGAACCCGAATTGCGTGTCTGCCAAAAGTCCCCTACTCTCAACATACCATTCCAATCTATTTTTAACCAGATGCTCAAGAATTTTGCCCATTGTAGCTGAGAGCGCAATCGGACGGTATGAGTTGGCCTCATCTGGATTCTTACCTGGCTTCAGAATTGGAATTATAATTTGGGTTCTCCAATCTTCTGGGACCTCCCCGGTATCGAATATATTATTTAGAATAAGAAGAAAATAATTAAGTGACGCTGAGCTAAGTTTTGTTAGGAAACAGTATGGGATGCCATCCTCTCCCGGAGAAGAGTCTCGCAACCCGTCCAACGCTAATTTTAATTCCGAGAAAGAAAATGGATTGTCTAGGAGGTTTGAAGATGGGGGGAGAGGAGAAAAGTTCAAGCACGACATTTCTGGGGCAGTTGGCGGTGCTAATTTGTCGGCAAAGTCCAAGAGCCAGGTTGAGCTGTCGGATGAGGAACAACGGTCTGGTTGGAAGGATCCTCTGTACCGTTTCACTTTTTTCCAAAGCGTTGATGGGGGGGTTCTAGGAGACAAGCTCTCGCAGAACTCCTTCCATCCCTGTTTCTTGGACTTAGCCAACAGGCGTTTAGTGCTAGCCGAAACCTTTTTAAAAGAAATGAAGTCCTCCATGTTGCCAGATTGGTTGAAGATCTGCTCTGCCTCATCTCTTGCCTTTACGGCTGCCGTGCAGTCGGAATTCCACCAGGGTGGAGAGGGTATTTTATCCTTTCTATCTTTTTTACGGGGGATGTATCTATCGGCTGCTTCTAGAAGTAACTCTTTGAATTTCGAATATTTTTCCCTATTATCAATTGAACTGGAGTCCCATGTATTGATTTTTGCCTCAATATGTAGTGAAAAATTTGACCAGTCAGCTGATTGAGTTTTGTATTTTAGGAGCGGTTCAGGAGCTGGGGATGGCAGAACCGAAGAAGGCTTGGAGATAATAATCGGAAAGTGATCGCTGCCGTGAGATTGTCGCAGTACCGTCCAAGATAATAACGAGGCAAGATTTGGAGAGCATGCAGTCAAGTCCAGAACAGATTGGGGATTTTGGCCTGGGTAGACTCGGTGTGTGGGCATACCATTGTTGATAACACATACATTAATTTTGTCAAAGATGTCTACCAGAAATGTTGAGAACGCATCCGAGTGATACGAACCCCAAGAAATATTATGGGAATTGAAGTCACCCAGTATTATATGAGGAGGAGGGACGGAGGCCAGGATTGCATCCAGTTCAGGAACGAGGTTTAGATCAGGATGAGGAATATATATGGAAATGAAGTTAATATCCATAACTTTAGCAGCTACGGCATTGATCCTGTCTGAATGCGGAGGAAGGGGAATTTGGCAGTAGGGAAAAGATTGTTTAATTAATAATGCACATCCTGCACAACCGTCAGCCCGGTCATCCCGGAGGCATGAGAAACCCGGAACCCTGAAAAGAGCACCAGGCCTCAGCCATGTCTCCGAGACAGCCGCAACGGAGACAGAATGGTCATTTATTAGTTGAATAAGATCACTTTTTTTAGGAACTATACTGCGAATGTTCCATTGTAGAAAAATGGCCTGGGAAGCCATTTGAGAAGGAAAGACGCTCGCTAAGTGTAATAAGAAGGGGTGCAACGTCGGGCGGTAGAATCTCGATCCATTTGGCGGCTATGTTAGCAATGAACTTGATTGCAAGTTCAAGGAGGTTTTCGTTAGGAGTTACCCTATCGTGTGGGTCAGCGTAGGCGTGTCCATTGGGGAGTTGGGATGGGGGTGGACGGACTATATTCTCATGGGCACGTCGATCAAAGCCTGGGGAAAGGGATGCTCTTGTTCGGGGTGGCATAAATACTGTTTTACGGTATGAGGATCTTTGGGGGGGGGAAGGGCCATATGAATTGTTCAAATTGGGCTGGGAGTGTGGAAAAGGGGATGACTCATGACTGGGTGCAAACGTGGCATTAGCCACATCGGCATAAGGTCTACGGACTGCTGGCACATGAGATGCAGCCTCTGCATATGACACATTCCTTTCTGACATAATTAACTTTATTGATTTTTGTCTGTGATGCTCTGGGCAATTTTTGTCAGTGGCATAGTGGTTCGCTGAGCAGAAGAAACATGTCACATGCTCAGAGGCTACATTACACTCCTCACCTGGGTGTTTCTGAGCGCACTTGTAACAGCGGGCATCAGAACGGCATTGATTTTGTATGTGACCGAATCTCAAGCATTTTCTACATTGGATTGTTGGGAGCTGGTACACCTCTACGATTAGGGATGAATAATAAGCGAATAGCTTTGAGGGAAGATTCTGGCCCTCAAAGGTAACAACCACCGATTGGGTTGGTACCCAAGAAGGTGGACCATCCTCTCTGGTTATTTTGCGTTGTAAGCGACGGGCTTTTAAGATCTTTCCCTTACCATCCTTCCTATCCGTGCCATTGACAAGATCCAACATTGTCCAGTCAGTTGGAACTCCACGCACCAGGCCCATTCGAGAAACGTTGTAACTGGGAATGCTTGCACATAAATCATGTTTTTCTAAAGCTGGGTTTTTCAGGACAAAGTTGGCATCATTGGCAGAATCAAATGCTACTGCAACCCTATTGCGACCCACCGATTTTATACCGTCTATCTTAATATTTTTGACGTTAGCGCGGGTTAAAATCATGCCAACATAGATGGGTTTGAGGGAGACATTTGGTTTAGCCAGTGATATCTTTGAGATGTGTACTATAAATGGGCCATCATCATCCAAGCTATACACACGGGCTTCCCTGCTCAAGTCGGGGTGTTTGTATAGGTGAGGGTTAAATTCTTGTTCCATGTTTTCCACATTTCCAGCCTGGTCAAGAATAACTCTGTTATCCGTTGTCACTGATGTTGTATCCTCTGGTAGGTTAGAATTTTCTTTAGTTACTTTTTTAAAAGATGGCTCTAAGGAGTTTGAGACCGGTGATAGTTCCAACTTTGTTAGATTTCTTTTTTTTTTCGAAATATTTCCTCCTACAGTCGTCCAAGAATCAGAGCTATCATCGGCCTCGTCTGGGGGCTTTTCTTTTTCATTTCCATCCATTGTTTTGGCCTACAGGCCAACTAGGCCTGATTGAATACCTGACTTACTGTATAATCCTAATTATATATAAATAAACCACCACCAAGTTAATAAAAGGGAGTGATTTTATTATATCTACGGGAATATAACCTAAAAATGAACAGACTCACTCGGTGCTTCTGTCAAAAGTCTGAAACTGTCTTTTGTTTTAAAACGTCAAATTGTGACATTATGTCTTGACATTCAGACCATAAAGTTAGAATCCGCGCAAGCGCTTAATAGAGAAATGAAGCGTGGGAAAGGGAAGCCACCAGTCATATGACTATTCCATGAGTGCAAAAGAGATAGAAAACAATCCCAAAAGCGTACCCACTTTCGAAGTGACATATCAGCCGTATCAGCCTTCTCGACGGAGACTGTTATTTAAAAGTGATTTTATATTTAATTCTAGTAAGAAGTAAATTTACTCAAATAATTAAACCGATATGGTATCGTGTAGTGTAAAGGATTGCCCTATTACCCACACAAGAAATGACTGCAAACACTCGTTTCACAGGTAAATATGATTTGCCGGTTGATAGTTTTCAAACGATATTTTGTCAATTTAGTAGCATAAATCCTGTAAGTTATCACTTTCTAGCATTCATTGTTAGTTGTCCTATCACTGTGCGCTAATAATTTATCGCAATAGTTAATATTAAAGGATATTTTGTGTAAAAATATAAATTGTCACGCTACGCTAGAGCTTGACTAAATGTTGAATGACCGATATCGATATTCGTTCGATAAACATACCTAATTATTCTATTACATTACAACGCCATCATAGTCCCAGATGTTAAATACGAATGCGTATTTAACAAACTTGAAGGACTTTACGATGTTTTGTGAGTTTTTTGATAATATTATATGATTTTCATTATTTCTGTTCAATATAAGGGATAGGCCAGATAATAAGTTCAGACACGTTCGCAATTTGTAATTCGACACCCTCAATTCACATTGTACGATACAACTTATAGCAAAAAAACGAAGATGAAAAATACCATGTTGTCGATAAAACAGTCAAACATCGATAGATAATTGCTCTATTGTAATAGGCAACCCTATTCCTGACCACACATAGACAAATTTACGCACACACTTGCGTTTCGTTTTTGGTTGCGCTTTTTATCGTTGTCGATCATTCTTTGTCATCTTAGTTCTGTGATTCAGACACAGAAAAAAAACGTAAGAACTAATGTCTATACCACCAGGTAAAACGATACCTCAAACAGATAAAAAAAAATTAAGCGCGAATGTTTTTTTTTAATGTTGTACGATACTGTATATTGTACTATTGGTTTATTTACAAATCAAATAGTATGGTTCGGCGAAATCAGTTCGTTTTATTTCATGGCAAGTTTGAGAAAAGCACTATACAAATCTCGGCGAGAAACAGGGTTACAGGCCGCGTATTCCTATCTACTTGGCCTGTAACCCTTCGTTTCCCGTCCTCTATAGTAATGTACTATTAATTTACTTTAAATACCTTCAGATCGTCAGCGATGGTGTACTTGACGAGTTTGAGGTTGGTGAGGTAGGCGCGGATGAGGTTCATGATGTCGTCCTTGAGGTAGTAGGTGGCTGCTTCCACGATGGCGTCGAATATCTGTAGGGAGGACTCTTCAGGCCGGAGAGGGATGTGGAAATCGCTCTGTTGAACAAAACCTTATTTATTTATTGTTCGGAGAACCAACAGATTACAATTAAGGGCTTGTCCATTAATCACGTCATACTGTTAAGGAGGGGGGGGGGGTCAAGAAAAAATCACCAATTATCACCATAGGGGAGGGGGGGACAAATCACGTGTAATTTTTTGTTGCTCTCGCTCGAATCTGCTGAACAGCATTATAGCCAGTAAAAAAATCTTTACTTTTTTATAAAACACTTTTTAAATACTAAGTTTTACAACTTCACGAAAATTTACCTCGTAGTTGGCAAGAAAGTACGTGAATTCTAGAGCTATTAAAAGGACTACTTAAGTTGGCAAAAATTACACGTCATATTGGCTAGGGCCAGGGGGGGGGTCTAAAACAGGCCAAAATTGTATGACGTGATTAATGGACAAGCCCTAAGAGTAGTGATATAATTTAAGAAACAAACAGCCAAATATAGGTTTCCACCAGTAGCAACAAGTTAACAAACAAAATAAATGGTGGCTAGTAGGTACTTAATTCATATGAAAGTAAAAGTATATCTCACTAACTCACGATGATTTTACATGTTACAAAAGCAAAACCTATTACTAAATTAATACATAGGTACAACAATCTGTTAAGTAGTAGGTACCAACTGTAAATAACACATCTGTTAAAATCAGTCTTGTGGCTGTTATGTTATTAAAAAGTCAATATCTCACTACCTTGGAAATCAATACTTCTACTAGCTCTTAACAGAAAGCAATTTTTTTATAATTGTGTGAAACAAGTGGGATTGATAAGGGAGGGAAGTATCTTTTAGAGTAGACCATTCAGATAAAATAAAACGCTCCAAAATTACCTAGACTTGACTGTTTCTTTTGAAATACGAAGCGAAAGTGTAATTAATCTACTCATGTCTTACAATTTATATTTTTTAATCCATTTATTGCACATGGGCGTAATGTCCATAATCGCCAAGCTGGGCAAGAGGGTTGGCGATCGCAGTAGTGTGTTTACTTTGATGACGCTGCTGCCCATCATCAATAAATGGCTGGACAGTACCACTTCCATTCCTTAGTCGACTCTTACAATACCCACAAGAAGAGTTGCGGTAGTACCAAATGTATTCTTACTGCTATCACCACGCAGCCAAACCAGCCTTATAACGATAATTCAAAGTTCACTTAAAACAGATAAAAAATAGTGGTAACATACCGGTAACAAAGATTTTCCTTCCGACAGAATGAGCACAGAGACATCCGACTCGAAGTCCATCTTGTAATACTTGAAGTCGTACTGCACTTTCTGCGTCTTGATCAAGTTGCCCAAGGCAGCCACATTGTGCACCCCGGAGGCGTCGAAGCGGCCTTGTGTGATTGTAAGTAACATACCGGTAACAAAGATTTTCCCTCCGACAGAATCAGCACAGACACATCCGACTCGAAGTCCATCTTGTAATACTTGAAGTCGTACTGTACTTTCTGCGTCTTGATCAAGTTGCCCAAGGCAGCCACATTGTGCACCCCGGAGGCACCGAAGCGGCCTTGCTGTGATTGTAAGTAACATACCGGTAACAAAGATTTGCCCTCCGACAGAATCAGCACAGACACATCTGACTCGAAGTCCATCTTGTAATACTTGAAGTCGTACTGCACTTTCTGCGTCTTGATCAAGTTTCCTAACGCAGCCACATTGTGCACCCCGGAGGCATCGAAGCGGCCTTGCTGTGTTTGTAAGTAACATACCGGTAACAAAGATTTTCCCTCCGACAGAATCAGAACAGACACATCTGACTCGAAGTCCATCTTGTAATACTTGAAGTCGTACTGCACTTTCTGCGTCTTGATCAAGTTGCCCAAGGCAGCCACATTGTGCACCCCGGAGGCGTCCAGCCGTCCTTGCTCCATCTGTGTCTCGTCGAGGATGAGGTGGGTGTGTTTGCTTAGTTGGAGGATCCCGCTGGTTAGGCGGTTGCATTCGTAGTCTTTTCTGGAAAATGTGTTGATTAATTACAAATTATAAGGGAAATTCTTATACCAATCTAGTTTCTCGCTATTAGACTATACATATCTGACTGCATGCCTCTATTATCATGTTCATGATGGCATTAGTATTAGTAGTAAAATTCTTTATTGTACAGAAACAAAACATTAAATTCATATACGTAAAAGGCATGTGCACGAACTTATCCCTTCAAGGAATCTCTTCCAGTTAACACGTACGTTGACGTATGTTCGCTAAATCCACCTGGTTTCAGCGAACATACGTCGATTTTTGTTTTTTCACTACTTTATTGAATTACTATTAACAGTAAAACTTTGATTTGTATCCTATTTGCGGGCAAATATACACTCTAGATTTCGTCAAGATAGATAGATAGTCAATCTAGAATTCGTTGCAACAAACAAAGCCCACGAAAAAAAATCTGTCACCAATAAAACATTTTTTTCTACTTTAATAATGAGGTGTTAAATTGTTTAATGAAAGATATGAAAAAAAAAACAATTCGAAATCAATATCAAGAAATTTCATTCAAATTCTTAATTTTACTATTTAAAAAACCTGTAACGAATTTTAGATTCTCATTTTCTTAATCCAACGCAGTTCTTTCAGGGTGATTTTGAAGTATCATCATTTCACTTACTTTGGAAGCAACGCCATAGTATTCATATTATCGATAGTAAGCGGCAAGTAATAGCTCTTAGTGACGAATTGTTTGATGATGTCGTATAGCTGCCGCGCATACTGCGGGTACCGACGGATGGGCAGGTTGGAGATGTTCAGGCAGAACGAGCCCAGGGTCAGGGTCTCTTGGCGGAGGTAGCTGGAATAAATTTCAAGGGTCAATGACCTTTCTATGTCACTCATTGGTATGGTTAGAATTCGACAAGCTGAAATCTATTTTACTTGAAGTTGCATTATATTCTAATGTCAGCCTGCGTAGCCATAGTTAAATTGGTAGTGACCCTGCCTACGAAGCTGGAGGTTCCGGGTCGGGATTCGAATCCGGATATATGCAGGGTGTAATCGTTGTGTGTGGCCAGGCCATAATTCCGTAAATATAACAGATATCAGAAAACTTCCACCTGATTTCGAAAGTGCGTTACCCAACGACTAAAATTGGATTAATAACTTTTTCATCACACGCGCCATTGCTTGCGCGCGTAGCGGGAGTAATGAAAAAGTGAAATTCCCTAGGGAGTAATAGAAATGTCAGTACGTCATTTAATAATATTATGTCTTAAAACTTATTTTTTGGTTGGCAAGTGTGATGAAAAACATTGTATGCATCACGGTCGATAAGCGGAATACTAACTCGAGTCATATAAGCCCTCCGCCTAATGGCGTCGGGCTTCTAACACTCTCGTTAGTAATTCCGTACTTACCTCCCTTGGTGCACAATGTACTATTTCTAAATAGATGCAGTAATATTAAAAATACTAAGTTAAAACGCTCCCATACATTTAGTATGACGACTAGCCTTAAAAAGTGTCGGGTGTCATAACAGATAAAACTGTTAGAGATTCGTCATTTGTGCGAAGAATAAATTGTAATAAAATAATAAATAATACTACCGTTTATGAAATATTTATTGTTTTTTCGGTCTACCCTCACTTGAGAGCACTTGTGTTTTATTTGATCTGCTTATTTAAAATCGAAATTAAGTTCATAATTTGTTGTTTTCGACCTAATATAGTGTCTTTTAACTTATTTTAATCCATTTACCCCGTTTAAGTGTTATTTTGGTGAACCTGTGTAGTGTTATTGAACAGTGATTGCAATTTATGCACTATACTTATTCTAACCTAAAACTGTTTTAGTGTGTGCCTATAAAATCTTATAATTGCGATGGCTTCATGCTTGCAATGTAATATTGTGCCTACTGTAGATGAGAAAAATCCAAAAATAAATTGTCACGGTTGTGAAAGGCAAATCTGTGTAAAATGCAGTGGGTTGCTAGTAACTGAACTTAGGGTGATTCAGTTGCAATCTCCGACATTGAAGTACTTGTGTCCTGACTGTATACTTGGTGTCCGTCAACTCCCAGCCCTGAGAAAATTGGTTTCGGAATTAAAGGACGAAATAGAGGACTTGAAAAAGGCTAAAAATGGTGGCTCCAGCATAGAAAGTGTCCTGCAGGAACTGACTGAAAGGAAGCGGAGGAGTTCTAATGTGCTTATGTTTGGTGTACCAGAATCGGGAAGTGATGAGCTAGAAACACGTAAGCAGCACGACCAGGGCCAGATCAATAGAAATTTGGCATGCATTCCAGCTAGCGGTAACCCCATTGCTGTGATTCGTCTTGGGCAAAGAAAACCCGGCAGTGCACCTCGTCCAGTAAAACTTGTCTTTCCCAACAAGCAGAATGCCATTCATATACTGAAAAATTGGAACAAATTGCCCACTGGTATTAAAGTAAGAAATGACCAGACGCCATATCAACGTGAGTACTTTAATAATCTTAAAGCGGAGCTGGAACAGCGGATTAAAAATGGTGAGTCTGATTTAAAGATTAAATATGTTAACAACTCTCCCAAAATTATGAAGCTGCATGACACTGCAAAAAAGTAGAATCCAAATTAGTGGAGTTAACATTCTTTTACACGAACCTGGCATCCTTAATGGCTAAAAGAGATTTACTGCTTGTTGAAATTGATAAGTTGAAACCGACCTTTATAGTAATAACTGAAACTCATTTAAAACCCCAGATAAGTGGCAGTTTGGTGCATATAAATGGATATGTATTATTTAGGAAGGACAGACATGATGGTAGAGGGTGGGGTGGTGTAGCAATCTACGTTAGTGAATATTTTCAGCAAGTACCCCTGCAGGCAAGTCTACACCCTACTTTGAATAGTAATGATCACATAGAGGCACTTTGGTTAAATATAACGTATTCCCATTTTAAAATACTTATTGCTGGTGTATACCGTCCCCCCACCTATACTTATGAGGATTCAGACAGGCTTTTATTCGAGAGAATCAAGCACGCGTCAAGAGGGCACACAGTATTAATTTTGGGGGACTTTAATTTACCAGACCTAGAGTGGCCGCTAGTAAAATTGGATGGATACAACATGTTGCATGCAAGCTTTGTCGACATGCTCATGGAAACTAGTTTGGATCAATTAGTAACGGAGATAACACGGAAAAGAAATAACCAAGAATCAATTCTAGACTTGATATTATGTAATGAAAGTAACCTTTGTACAAAAGTTGAGTATCATGCTAATATTGGAAAAAGTGACCACTTCGTCTTAATGGCAACTATTCAGGTGCAACTAAACGACCGCTCTTACGCAGCGGATGGGCCTCCACGGAGAAACTTCTTGGAAGCAAATTACAGTGAAATAGAGCTCGCATTGATCGGTGTCAATTTGCTTACAACACATTCAAATGTATTCGATGCCTGGAGTGACTTTAAAATAAAAACGCAGAATATTATTGAACAATATATACCACTTACACGGTCTAAAATAAAACGTAGCAATGTTAAACCTTGGATTAAAAAAGATATTTTAGACATACTCAAGCAAAAAACGGAATCGTGGAAGATGTACAGAGCTAACGGCTCAGACGAAAACTATAGAAAATACCGATATCTCAATAATAAAGCAACTGCGGCAGTGCGACGAGCTAGAATGGACTTTGAAAGAGGAGTAATCGCGAAAGGACCAAAATCGTTCTACAGTTATGTTAGGAAGCAATTAGCATCAAAAGTAACAGTGCCTCAATCTTTGAGAGATGACAATACTAAGCAAATTATAACAGATAGCAAGGAAGTCGCGAATCTGTTTGCCAAGCAGTTTGAGAGGTCATATGTGAAGGAACCTAATACTATATCAATACCGTCTGTTGGCATGCCCAGAGTGGCTAACACGCTTGAGCACATTGTTTTTACGCCCGAGTTAGTCTGTAAGGCTATAAGAAGTTTTGATGACTGTTCATCTATGGGCCCGGATGGGATACCTTCTATTTTGCTAAAACGGTGTTTATCAGTCCTGGCTCCTAAGATAGCCCACCTAATGACGCTATCCTTTAATAATGGTAAATTACCGATAGACTGGAAGGAAGCAAATGTGACACCTATCTATAAAAAAGGTGATAAATTATTGGCTAGTAACTATCGGCCTATAAGTCTTACCAGCATAATTTGTAAAGCAATGGAGAAAATTATATCAGCCAATCTAAGAGAATTTATAGAAAGTGAACACATAATTATGGATGAACAGCACGGTTTTATGCAGAGGAGATCCACTGTAACAAATCTTCTATTATGTGTTGATGATTGGACAAGGAACTGGAATATCAAACAGCCGACTGACGTTATTTATCTCGATTATGAAAAGGCCTTTGATCGAGTGCCAATAAAAAGACTTCTGTGCAAACTTGAGCATTTCGGGATACGAGGCAGATTGCTAAGATGGATTGAGGACTTCTTGTCAGGTCGAAGGTTCCGCGTTAGAGTGGGTGATTCCTTATCAGATTACTATGACGTGCATAGTGGCGTGCCCCAGGGTTCCGTGCTTGGACCGACATTGTTTGGCTTATTTTTGTCAGACCTGAAGCCAATATTGGCGTCCAAGATATCTGTGTTTGCTGATGACACAAAGATAATGGGAAATCCCTTAGTTAGTCATAATATTATACAGGAAGACTTAAATAGGATATTTCAATGGACTAATGATTGGCTCTTAAGCCTGAATTTAGACAAATGTACAATTCTACATATTGGAACCAATAACCCGTGTCTGACTTATAGCATTAATTCCAAAGTGTTAAAGAGTGTAGAATCACAAAAGGATTTAGGTGTTACCATCGCTCGGGATTTGAAATGGGAAGAGCATATCCTAACCATCACCAAAAAAGCTAACTCAGTGTTGTACGTCATTCGGAAGGCCTTCTCCTACATTGATAAGCGATTGTTTATCCAATTGTACAAGACATATATAAGACCTTTGCTGGAGTATGCTTTTCAAATCTGGAGTCCCTACTTTCGAAAAGACATAAACTTACTGGAAAAGATCCAAAGAAGAGCCACAAAAATGGTTCCTTGCCTGCGTCACAAGGAATATGATGAAAGACTTAAGGAGTTGCATTTGACAACTCTGGAACGTCGAAGGCAGCGCGGTGACCTAATTGAAACGTTCAAGATCTTGAATGGATATCACGCTGTCCCGTCACTACAGGATATGTTTGTCAGGCGTACAAATAGTAACTTGAGAGGGCACTCACTGGCACTTGTACGCTCACCAAGTTCTAGCAACCCCAGGCACCATTTTTTATCTAACCGTGTGGTGAAAGAGTGGAACAGTTTACCTGAGTCAGTGATAAGTGCGTCATCTGTGAACTCTTTTAAAAATAGACTTGATGAATTTACAAGGAACAGAAACGAAAACACAAGACTCTATTGATTGTGCACGCATCAGCTATAAGCTGCCTGTGCATAAATAAATAAAATAATAAAAATAAAAATAATAAAATAATAAACATTTATTCTTAAACTAGACTATTGAGACAAACATAGTTTAGAATAAACTTACACACAAGCTATGAGGTGGCAGATGAGGTACTCGGCGGCTAGTTTGTCTCCCAGTAACAATTCTGTCATAGCCTTCAGTAAGTGTTCCCGTGCTGTATTCGCTTCCTTTAATACTGTGCCTGAAATGTTATAAAAACACATTAAATACAAAGTTTCATTAGTTCATTATCCGCAATTTTCTTAAAATCAGTTCAGTCCATCAGTCTTATTGTCTGTTGCTAGGCCAATATGAATTCTATGTCATGGGAATGAGGTGAGAAGGTCATTTTGAAAACTTTTTCTACTTTGGGATTAAACAATAATCAAATATCTAACTTATTAAAAAACTTTAATTTCAAACTCGCTCACGAAATTCGTTCTTTACACAAAACGTAATTCGTCGGAATTTCGTAGAGTGGGGGATAGAATGAGCGAATGCTCGTTTGGTCTAAATGCACCTTTAGGAAGTAATGCATCGCCACGCTGGGCAAGCAGGTTCGCGATAACAGTAGTGTGTTCACTATGATGATGTTGCCGCCCGTCATAAATCTTCAATAAACAAATGGTCAGTGACACTTCAATGATCAATCCCTTAGTTGATTCTGACACCCACAGGAAAAGTTGGGTGACAAATGTACTTTTAATGCATAAACATTTCTTACTGTAAAACTTCATCATTCATCATCATCAGCCTATGATAGTCCACTGCTGGACGTAGGCCTCTCCTAATAACTATGCTTTAGGAGGTAAATGCCCATAATCGCCATGCTTGGCAAGCGGATTGGCGATCGCAGTAATGTGTCCACTATGATGACGCTGCTGCCCATCATCAATCTTGTAAAATGGTCAGTGACACTTTAGTAGTAGTAGTAGTAAAACTCTTTATTGTACAAAAACAAAACATTAAATTCATATAAGTAGAAGGCATGTACAAAGGCGAACTTATCCCTTCAAGGGATCTCTTCCAGTTAACCTTTGAGTAGATGAGAGGAGATAATGCAAACGGGTGACAAATGTAGCTATAATAGCTACGTGTACAATAAGATCTATAAAAGAAAGCAATAGGATATAAATAAATACAAACAAATTTAATACAACAGAAAATAAATACAAACATAATAATAGAATAGATATAATTATACAAGTGATAGGAAAAGATACTTAAAGATTAAACACAATTGATACATACGACAACAATATATACGAGAAACCATAGAAATAAAAGAGTTAACATTACGTTATATCAGCCAACCATAGCCCCTTTAACCCTTCCCTGAACGACGCGACTGACTGCGCTTTCCGGAGAGAAATTGGCAACTCATTCCACAGTTTAACCGCACGCACCGCGAACGACTTATCGTACCCACGACATTTATGCGGAGGGATGGACAGTAAAAGATTCCCGCTAGATCGCAGACGGTGGTCACTGCCTTCAGCCAAAAATCTAAATTTTTCGGACATATATTGTGGATAAGAAGGAGTAAAAAGGACATTGAAAAGGAGAGTAAGAATGTGGAGATCTCTACGCCGGCGGATGGGCAGCCATTTGAGTTGCTTACGATACACTGACACATGATCATACTTACGTAGGCCGAAAATAAACCTTATGCACGCATTCTGTAAGCGCTCAAGCTTGTCAAGCAGTTCCTCAGTGACATCTAGATATACAGTGTCGCCATAGTCAATTAACACTTTAATCCCTTCGTCGACTCTTACGACACCCGCAGGAGGAGTTGGGGTGGTGAATAGCATATGGCATAAAAATTGCTTACTGTAAAACTTACTTTGATCAAATTCTCCTTCAACCAGCGGGTTACAATGTTCCAACCTCTTCACATAGACAGCATGTAATCTTGGAACTAAACTCGGTGGTGGGTTATGTGTTATAGCCTCTATCTCATTCTCGCTCTGAGGGTTGATCAGTGGGTCCTTCTCTGGCTGGAACTCTCCGGAGAGTGCTGGGTCTACGGAGAGGAAGCCTACTACTTCTATCATCTCATTTAGTTTTAGTTGGTCATCTTCTGTGTATACCTGTAATGTTAGATATGGATTACCAAAACTGTATTTATTGCTATTCACTTTTTCATTTTTTTTTAAATGACTTTACCTAACTAAAAACCATGAAATGCGTTTTTTGATAGGTGGGAACTAAGCATACAGCCCGCCTGATGGCAAGGAATTACCATAGCCTATGGATTCCAACTTCAGGGGATTCACATGTGTGTTGTAATCAAGGCTCTGAACCGTTTTTTTTCTCGATAACCTCAAAATAGCCCAATATTTAAAATGTTTTTCTTTATGTAGTACTCAAAATGTTACAAAATGAGGAACGTATTTTTAAATTACTCAATTAACAAAGAATTGATATACTGAAGAACAAAAAAGAACGAAATTCGAACCGTTTTTTTGTATGGAGTGTAAAAATCGGTATCGAGCCCTGGTTGTAATAGCTATTTAAAAAGCTATAAATCTCTTTTTTTGACTCAAGAGGAGGGTTTTAGTATCAGTATTGTATCCTTGCCAAGCCGGGGCGGGTTGTTAGTATGATATAAAAATTACGTTTGCTATGGTTATGTTAAAAATATACCTTACTTTTACCCATAAGGGACCACACACATAACAAGCAGAAACATTTAACATAAATACCAAGCATAACATTTCAGTGTGGACTACCAAAGCTAAAATAAATAAATAAAAATAATGTTAAAAATATGTACCTTAACTATACATGATTGACTAGCAACATCTGGCAGTGGGAAGTTCAACAGATGCTCCCGAGACACCACATTAGGTGTCACAGTC
>JALPQI010021732.1:0-21577 GCA_025490895.1 Thaumatotibia leucotreta
TGTACATATTTTAAATTATATAATTTAAATACCTAATTATAACTGCAACAATTAGCCAATCATTTTTTTTAATACTAATATTACTTACAGATAATTATTGGCTAAAAGCCAAGATGCCAGTTCACAACCCTATGTCGAATGAAAATTAAAAAAGTGGCACTTGCCGGCCTAGGCCGGCAACGAGGTACTTCCCGGCCGCTTTTTAGGCACGTAACTACAACATTTCATTGCATGTTTGAGAAAAGATATGTTACACCAGCTCTAAAATTGAAGCGCTCAAATTGTGACAATTCTAACAATCGCTCTTAGTTCTACCCAGATCACCGAGAGGTGTGTACCACTGCCGAGTTCTCGCAAATCACATGAACTGCGCCCTAAAATGTCATTTTATGTTTATACAATAGTGAAAACCACAAAATATGAAATTTTACCTTCCAATAAAATTAATATTATGTTTTCTGAGACTTCGGAGATCTTCAGGATGTGAGAGCGTAGCGTCTCCCAATGACCGATAGAAGCCGCTAGCGTCTATGAAGCCGCTCCACAGCCCGTAGCGCGCCGCTGTGACGTAGTTTCCGCTCAAACAGCTTCCTGTAACCAACCAGCTCGCACCCGGCGACTCGCCGCCATTTCATTGTTGAGGAGAATGTAAAGGTTGATAAAATATTGCCACCAGGAAGGCATTATCCAGATCTCCGAAGTCTCAGAAAACATAATATTAATTTTATTGGAAGGTAAAATTTCATATTATGTGTTTCGTTCGACTTCGGAGATCTTCAGGATGTGAGACCTGTCTATTATCTCCTGGTGGCGAGTCAGCGGGTGCAGAAATGTTAGGGCTCTACTGCCCTAAACCAACCAATGAATTTTGACGTGTAGTCAATAAAATTAAGAATACATGATGCATCGGTTCATATTTTGATGTTATCTAATTTAGAACGGAATTTCAGAAAGGAAATAATTAAGTGAGAATTATTAGAATAATTGTCTACGTATAATACAGTACAGTGTAAGGTCATGGACTCTAAACTCGGTATTAACATTCCATATGTGGGTTTCTCTCTGATATGTCGTACAGCTGTTCAGATTAAAACTAGTATTCTTTAAGCGTTTAATCAAACAGGCACCTTGAAGGCGAAGGTTTCGCCAAATAAATACTTTACAAATAATATTAATCAGAGATTACCGTTCGCTACGCTAAATGCGATAAAATATGAGAGGATATTTTCGTTACTTGATTTGATGAGACAACTGGCAGACGATGTTATTTTTAGCGTACCACGATGACTATTTTCCATATGGGCGTACCTGTTTTTACTTTGGAGAAACGCCAACGGAACACCAGCAGACTTTTCTTTTGATCTGGTCAGTCAGCGTCGGTGTAGCAGCGTTCCGCTTACCTCAACGCATCGTGCGTTCAGTTAGGGCCAGTAGACTGAGACATACTGTGGCACGTGAACGTTTGAGGTGAGCGAACAGGTCGATGGACGGGGTACCCTAGCGGGTGAAGATCTGCTCAGTGGCCTCCGGGCGCTGGTGCCGCTCGGGGGCGCAGAGTCCCCTAGCTCGTCCGTCGACTTCCTGAAAGTACCGACCTGTAGGTATATGAACCGAACTGGTTCCGTAAGTTCTGAACCTGTAGTGCGTAGGCAATTCCCTGATGCCAATACTTTCTGCGTTGGTCGTTGTAACTAATAATCATACTAACTATCGATCTCCTCAGGTTCTCCTTAAGTTTTAAAGTGTAGTTTTTTTTTTTTTTTTGGAGTCGCAGTGCTAGTTCCCTGTTGGAGACCATGCACCGGCTTCCTGTTGAGGACCGACTGAGAATGCGGTGCGTTGATCAATATACTCAGTATAGTGTTTCCTTCTTACCTCGATATGAACGTATTTTATTACGTTCTTAATTCACCATGGGAGATTCCCTCAAGAGTCCGGTTGGCAGATGAGATGGGAGCTGGCATGGGACTCTGTAATCGCCCGAAGCAGTGTTAGGGCCTGCGATAGTGCAACCAGCCTCCATGGACGCCCAAGTTCGTAAGGTTGAGTCCGTCTAGGAGCGCACGACGTTGGACGCTAGACAGGCTGTCTCGCAACCAATCATTTACCTTATTTTCCCTGCAGGACGCAAATGTTGTGGCTATGGTTTGAGTAAGGATTGTAACGTATTTCAGGTAGTATATTTGCTAACCTAGGTTGATGGGGGTCGATCTGGTAATCTGTACTACTTTTTCGACTGGATTGCTATCAGGAAATAGTCTTGATAGGTGATCAAACGTTGGTCAAAAATGTATCATGTGGACGCAGTCACGGACGCATCCAATTGTTTACTTACAAATAATATTAAGTATACTAAAACTGCCCAGGACCGGAGTCAGAGGTGAACAGTCGTGTTGGGGACCAGGAGTTTCTTTGGGTCGTAGCGCTAGAGGAGTAAGTAAGTTCAGCTATTAATATGGGAGACCTTTAATCGGCTCTGGGAAAGAATAATCTGTGTAGGAATAGCACCGGGCATAGCAATACGCTTAGATAAAAACGAAGAATTTATTTTCTGTGACGAGTATACCGGTGTTTCGAGCTATCTCTCCATGGCCTCTTTCCTCGTGCAGCTGTATCTCGAGCTCGCTTACGACCGGGGGTTTTTGTCCCAAATTTGTTTATTGCCCTCGGAGAAATGGTTCGTTTTATGAGGAGGACCCCGTATAGTTGGAGAACGAGTGCGAGTAGAGATTATAAGAGATCTGTTTCCAAACCTTGTCAATACCACCAGTTTTCAGAAAGCAGGCCCGCGGATTTGAGTGTCTGAGGAATCCGGGGCTGGTCAAACATTTGTAGAATAATTTGAGATATTACGTTACAGATTCCATTCATTGTCGAACAGGTCTTCGGTTTGGTGCAGTGTGCACTAAGTGTTCCTGCTTCTGCTGTATTGGATCGTGGGAGACTGCAGATAGTTTTTGAATATAGATACAACGTACAGATTTCCTATAGAACAATAGGACGCAGTTCCTTGTGACTCGGTCAGCCACTACAACGGATCCTCGATCGAGAACGAGGGGTTTGCAATCCCCCAGCTGCAGTAGGCACGTGTATGTCTATCAGGAACACCCGAAGCAGGAGCACCAGACTGTGGTTTGCAATGTTTCCGCTCGGCAGGCGGCGCCAGGGTGGTTGCCGGCATCAGCTTGGTTACTTACGTGATATGGGGGGGCCAAACTGACAAGAGTCGTTGGCGCTTTCGCGTTGGGCAGAGCTTCCGCCGTATGGCGAATATCGCGGGCGGTGGCGTCATCCGGCCAGTTGGCAGCCGGCAGCGAGGCGTTATCGTGGCGTCATTGTATCGGCTTGGCGGGCCACTGTAGTTGCACAATGAACTTCATCGGACCAATTGTATTCTGACTTGTAGCGCCATTGCGGTGGTCGCGTGAATGTAGCGGTTTCGTGATCGGCAGCAACATGGAGGTGGGTTATACCGCCATGCCTGGACAGCATCAGCATCGAACGGCAGTATTATTACCTGTAATGTCATCATGGTGACTATAATTTCGTGGCCAGCGGTGTCCCGTGGCACCCGGTGAGGTCAATACCGATGGTGCCGTCGCGACGACTAGTGAAGTCGGGACCGGTGTCGTGGTTGCGGCAGCCAATGAGGCGAGGACCGGTGGCACCGTTGTAGCGCCCAGTGAGGTCGGGATCGGTAGCATCGTAGTGGCACCCCGTCAAAAAACGGGATCGGTGGTGCCGGCATGGCACTCAATGACGTTAGTACCTGTGGCACCCACGTGGCGAGCAGTGAGTTCAGGACGGGTGGTGCCCACGTGGCAGCTAGTGACGTCGGGGCCGGCGGCACCGACATGGCGTCAGTGAGGTCAGGGCCGGTGGTGTTCACGTGGTGTTCAGTCGCGTCGGGACCGATGGCGTCCCCGTGACAGCTGGCGACGTCAGGCCCGGTGGCACCAACATGGCAGCCAGTGGAGTCCCCGCCCCGGTGGCACCGTCGTGGCGGCCAGTGAGGTCGGGATCGGAGGCGCCCCCGTGGCGGCCAGTGAGGTCAGGATCGGTGGCGCCCAGGTGGCGGCCAGTGAGATCAGGACCGGTGGCGCCCATGTGGCGGCCAGTGAGGTCGGGATCGGTGGCGCCTAGGTGGCGGCCAGTGAGATCAGGACCGGTGGCGCCCATGTGGCGGCCAGTGAGGGCAGGATCGGTGGCGCCCAGGTGGCGGCCAGTGAGATCAGGACCGGTGGCGCCCATGTGGCGGCCAGTGAGGTCGGGATCGGAGGCGCTCCCGTGGCGGCCAGTGAGGTCAGGATCGGTGGCGCCCAGGTGGCGGCCAGTGAGATCAGGACCGGTGGCGCCCAGGTGGCGGCCAGTGAGGTCAGGACCGGTGGCGCCCACGAGGCGGCCAGTGAGGTCAGGATCGGTGGCGAACATGTAGCGGCCAGTGAGGTCAGGATCGGTGGCACCCATATGGCGGCCAATGAAGTCGGGACCGTTGGTGCCCACGTGGCAGCCAGTGAGGTCAGGATCGGTGGCACCCACATGGCGCGGTGGTGCCCACGTGGCAGCCAGTGGCGACCACGTGGCGGCCAGCGCTCACGTGGCAGCTAGTGAGGTCAGGACCGGTGGCGTCCACATGGCGCCACGTCAGTCTCATCACAACATTCGTCGCCATCCGCAGACTAGACTCCTTGGGTTAATAGAATATCATTAAGCTAACTCACCAATCGATCCGAGAGCGGAAAACGTAAAGAGTACCCAGGTCCAGCTGCAGCTCCCGGCGGCGGCGGCGGAGCGCGGGGTGGCCCCCGGCGCGCCCGGCCGCGGCGGCGACACGGCGGCGGAGCGCGGGGTGGCCCCCGGCGCGCCCGGCCGCGGCGGCGACACGGCGGCGGAGCGCGGGGTGGCCCCCGGCGCGCCCGGCCGCGGCGGCGACACGGCGGCGGAGCGCGGGGTGGCCCCCGGCGCGCCCGGCCGCGGCGGCGACACGGCGGCGGAGCGCGGGGTGGCCCCCGGCGCGCCCGGCCGCGGCGGCGACACGGCGGCGGAGCGCGGGGTGGCCCCCGGCGCGCCCGGCCGCGGCGGCGACACGGCGGCGGAGCGCGGGGTGGCCCCCGGCGCGCCCGGCCGCGGCGGCGACACGGCGGCGGAGCGCGGGGTGGCCCCCGGCGCGCCCGGCCGCGACGGCGACACGGCGGCGCCGGCGACGTGGCGGCGCGCGAACCGCCCCCGGCCGGCGGCGCCGCGCTGCCCGCGGCGACACGATGATCGCGATGCACGTTTCCTCTCGTCGGGTGCGGAGCGGCTTACGTTACCGTATGAGAAGTAACGCGATTAAAAACACGCGTTAATCGGACGATTTCCTACTTTAAAAATCTCGGAAACGCCTACGACTGAACGACGGTAACGTTTAAAACACGATCGTGGTCGAGAACGTATTTCGCCAGAAAAAGTGGGTAGATCGAAGTCACTCTTGAAAATTGCGCGACGGACGTTATCGGTTCGAAAATACTTCGGGAACTCGATTATTCGAAATGAAATTTTAAAATTCGAATCTTAAATTTTCGTCGTAAATATTTAACGATAGACCACTTTCTTGACGATTAGCGAAACACTTCAAATGACTTCCTTAAAATAACTTTTCTGTTCGAGCAGAAGTTCCGAAATATAATTACTGGGAATTAAGTCGATCGAAAAGTTAAAGACCACGTGTCGAATTTAAATAAAAATATGCGGACCTTCGGCCAAGACGGTCGACGAAACAATGAAATGGCGGCGAGTCGCCGGGTGCGAGCTGGTTGGTTACAGGAAGCTGTTTGAGCGGAAACTACGTCACAGCGGCGCGCTACGGGCTGTGGAGCGGCTTCATAGACGCTAGCGGCTTCTATCGGTCATTGGGAGACGCTACGCTCTCACATCCTGAAGATCTCCGAAGTCGAACGAAACACATAATAAAATGCAAAAATGCCCTTAACATCACACATCATGCGCAATTAAACTGAATTATATATTTTTAACAATTTTACTATTTATTGAAAATAAATAGGACGCCATTTTGACATTTTTGACTGACTTAGAGAAAAAGACAAGCTTATGCTGTTTAAGATCGAGAGTAACAAAGATAAAACAATGTTTATCAATAACAACCTTAAGAATGCACGCGCGATTGTCAAATGCTAGTTGTCTCTTTTTTATTTATTAAATACGAGTATATGTATTTTGCCATCTCTTTTACGCATTTTGAAATATGAAGATAGGTGTATGTCAACTGTCAATAAATTGTAGGTGTATGATGTGAAGTATTTATTTCGCTCATTTTGTTAGAGTATAACGTATCTTTACTTATATATCATTGTGTCCGTATTATCTTTTATCTGCATACATAAGTTGTCTACAATATGTTTAGCGGCGGTAAGCAATAGCCTACTTTAGAACCTGGAGGACGCGAGCTTAGAACAAGCCGTCGCTGCACTAAAAGGCGCGCCCCGCGGCGTGGTCTGCATCCGCGCCGCCCAGGAACGACTGAACGGTATCTAAGGCCTGAGTAGACTCGTGTCCGTATTATCTTTTATCTGCATCCATATCATAAGTTGTCTACAATATGTTTAGCGGCGGTAAGCAAGCCTACTTTAGAATCTGGAGGACGCGAGCTTAGAACAAGCCGTCGCGGCACTAAAAGGCGCGCCCCGCGGCGTGGTCCGCATCGGCGTGGCCAAGCCGCTTCCTCTCGTCGACGCGCCGCCGCCGCTGCCCGCCTCCGCGCCGCCCAGGAACGACTGAACGGCATCTAAGGCCTGAGTAGACTCTGTCCGTATTATCTTTTATCTGCATCCATATCATAAGTTGTCTACAATGCTGATTAGCTCAAACCTTCGGCCAGGCGCGGATCCAGTAAAAAACATCTCGACTTGCGCTCATGTCAAAAACAGCTGTTCGATATTCTGGCCGCCATCTTGTAAAATAAGGCTTAATGAGGAGATAAAGTAGGGTGCACGAGCTCGTAACTTGAGCATGAGATAATGAACTGTTGAGGGACTGATTAGCGCTATTTGACGTTTATGAATAACGTGTTTTGACATCCGTCTCTGAAGAACCCTTCAACAGTCCTCTAACTTTTTTATGAATACGGCTGAATATGTTTAGCGGCGGTAAGCAAATAGCCTACTTTAGAATCTGGAGGCGCGAGTTTAGAACAAGCCGTCGCGGCACTAAAAGGCGCGCCCCGCGGCGTGGTCCGCATCGGCGTGGCCCAGGAACGACTGAACGGTATCTAAGGCCTGAGTAGACTAACGTGTCCGTATTACCTTTTATCTGCATCCATATCATAAGTTGTCTACAATATGTTTAGCGGCGGTAAGCAAATAGTCTACTTTAGAACCTGGAGGACGCGAGCTTAGAACAAGCCGTCGCGGCACTAAAAGGCGCGCCCCGCGGCGTGGTCCGCATCGGCGTGGCCAAACCGCTGCCGCTCGTCGACGCGCCGCCGCCGCTGCCCGCCTCCGCGCCGCCCAGGAACGACTGAACGGCATCTAAGGCCTGAGTAGACTCTGTCCGTATTACCTTTTATCTGCATCCATATCATAAGTTGTCTACAATGCTGATTAGCTCAAACCTTCGGCCAGGCGCGGATCCAGTTAAAAACATCTCGACTTGCGCTCATGTCAAAAACAGCTGTTCGATATTCTGGCCGCCATCTTGTAAAATAAGGCTTAATGAGGAGATAAAGTAGGGTGCACGAGCTCGTAACTTGAGCATGAGATAATGAACTGTTGAGGGACTGATTAGCGCTATTTGACGTTTATGAATAACGTTTTTTGACATCCGTCTCTGAAGGACCCTTCAACAGTCCTCTAACTTTTTATGAATACGGCTGAATATGTTTAGCGGCGGTAAGCAAATAGACTACTTTAGAATCTGGAGGACGCGAGTTTAGAACAAGCCGTCGCTGCACTAAAAGGCGCGCCCCGCGGCGTGGTCCGCATCGGCGCCGCCCAGGAACGACTGAACGGCATCTAAGGCCTGAGTAGACTAGCGTGTCCTTATTATCTTTTATCTGCATCCATATCATAAGTTGTCTACAATATGTTTAGCGGCGGTAAGCAAATTGCCTACTTTAGAACCTGGAGGACGCGAGTTTAGAACAAGCCGTCGCTGCACTAAAAGGCGTGGTCCGCATCGGCGTGGCCCAGGAACGACTGAACGGTATCTAAGGCCTGGATGCTTAGCCAAGTTGCCAATCGCTATCGCTTAATAGCATATCGTAGTTTTCCATCTGTATTACTCTTTCATATTAGTGCGACAAAGACTGTTAGCTGCCCTTGGTTTACGATTGACGATTAAGCGTTAGCGATTAGCTACTTGTCTAAGCACCCGTAGACGGTCTAGCGAGGAGTCCGTATTAAGCAAACGTAAACGGACTAAGGAGTGCAGAGTGGGGCGTCGAGCGTCCAGGGGATTTTTCTCAAACATGCAATGAAATGTTGTCATTATGTTCGTCATAATAGGCTTTAAAGTATGACGTCGCAGGCGGATGACCTCGAGATAATAGTAAAGGATTTTCATACGAATTTAACGGCCTAGGCTGGTAAGTAATATTTTTTTTAAACATGGCGTCGCTTTTCATGAACAGGCTAAAAGGCTAAATTCTGTTTTTTTGATTGTCGTATTTTTTATTTCATTGCATATGTTTGAGAAAAGCATACCTACCCAGCCGGTAAGCCCATCTTTGCCGGCGTCTACAGTAATGTACTATTACCGGCGTGCACTCATGCCAGGCGCATAAGTTTGCATTTGTTTAACATGGACGCCCCGCCGCACGCTCCGTCGGACGCGCCGCTCATCGCTTGCCACTCAGGCCTCACATTTACTGTGAAAGCGACAAGTAATAAATGTATGAGAATGACAGATTCGAACGAAAGATCACGTGACCATTTCCGTACAATATGATGGTCACGTGATGTATCGCTTATCGTATACGATTGTAGAATGGCATCTTGGTGACGCCTTCAGCCTATTTGTTACTTAGTGAGTTTTGCTTGTCAACCGACGAAATGTAATGAAACTGTTAAACTCACGTGCATTTAGTCACTACGCGATATATGTTTTGGAAAGGTTGATGTATGTGCCACGCGTTCGACGCGTTAGTGCTGGAAAATGGAAACCTAAACTCTTCGAAACATGTCGCGCGCAAATACACGTGAGTTTAACCGTTTAATTATATTTATAGGTATTATGCCTCACGAAAGATTAAATTCAATAACTGTCTTTGTCGCACTAATGTAAAAGAGTGACTGAAAGAGAAAACTGCGTTAGCGATTGGCAACTTGGCTACGCAGTATGGAATCCTATACCGGTATTATATTCGTACAATAGATATCTCGGATTTTAATGTGGATTTCAGCGTTTTTTAAGCGAATCTATTGAATTATTGTTACCTAAATAGTCTAAATATCGTTCTATGAAATCAATAAAATACACTCTCGGTCAAAGAATACGGGTCAGATGTAATTTTTCGTAGGAAATATTGCAAACGATCTGATTACAGTCATTACAAATAGTTTTCAAATATTTACAGGATAGGTAGTTTTTTTTAAGAACTTCAATTTTATTTTCCTTACAATCATAAAAAAAAATATCCTTAGTCATGACTTGCTATTTTTATATCTACGGTGTTATCTGATGAGAAAGTTACATGTTTTTTTGGATTCTTTAAAAAAACTTATCCTGAATACATATAAAAATCTAATAACCTATTTCAAATCAGCGTGTTTACAATATTTTCTTTGAAAAATTGTACCCAACCCGAATTTTTTGACCAAGAGTGTAAAGCGCGTGCTGGACGATATCTCGATGTTTAGAGTTACATACAAGACAACCTTGGTTGATTGATATACGAGTAGGTACGTATAGGTAGTGAGAAAGTTAACATAATCAAAATAAAGACTTTAAAATGAAGGAAGACAAGTAGGATAGTAATAAAATGTAGTTGAAATGTATTAAGGGAATTGGATCAGATATAGCAAAAGTTTATAAATTGATTGATTTATTGAGTATTCCTAATTATAATTACTACTTATTGAAAATTTTGAAAATTTACTAAGGAATGTGCATATAATTATCTGTGCATTCCTTATTAAACAATGGTTGTTTGTTTTCTATCCTTATGATATAATAAATCATTCAAACCCATATTTCTAAACAAATAATAAAATAAAATGTTTATTGTCATTGACTGTTCTGAGGAATTTATGATATCGTTAATCCTTATAATAGGAATTGACAAATAGTCGAAATATTTTAACCTATTGTATTAGACACATTCCGTATATAATCATTCCTAACATTTGTGACCTGTTATAGCCTTACGTTTAAGTACTTAATTAATTAGAAAAATCTATTTATAATGACGTTTTTAGTCAATTACCTTAGTTTTAGTCATTAGCCTTCCATTCAGTTAGGTAGTTAGGTATTATGCTATTGCAAGTTTTCCATGAATTTATGATTAATTGATTATGTAAGCAGTATTATAATAATCTGATTATAATTATAATAATATTAAACATGTTTGTCGTTGTATATGACGACATACCCTTGTACAAACAGCAACACAGCTAGGTATACACTTCAGAAATTGGAAATATTGCATGAAAGAGAATCACACTTACAGTCACATGTCAGTTACATAGGAATGTTGAGCCACTTGGCAAAGGATGCAATTTGGTCGTGTAATATTATGGATTCGGTATTTTACGTTAGTAGGCACGATCGCGACATTTCCGATGGTCCCCGGTGATATGTCATCGAATCTTTGTTGCGTCAAAATTTCAGTATTTGAAAACTAGGTAGTTGACATAATAAAAATTCCTTCGTCTACGAAAATTAAGAATTAGCTATCGGCCATTATTAGACGCTAGATGTCGTTGTTCCTAGTGGAAACTGGATAACGACAGTTCTTCATAGATTTGTCTAAAACCGTTTAGTAATTCATTCACGTTTTCTTCAAATCGGATGCCATGATTTATCTGACATCCGACGAGGTATTTTTTCAAGTCAAGATATTTTTACAACTAGCCATGTTATCGGGCAATTTTAAATTTTTTTTTCATTGAAAGGGACAAATGCTATTGCTATCTTTATCATTCGTCACAGCTCCTAGTTGACGTTAGTTGAATACTTATGTAACCTTTGTGGAAATATGGTAGATAGACGTTTGACAGCCTACCTATAATCCTTTAATCTGTCAATAGCCATACAAATGTTTAATAGAGACTTAATAGTTACTGGCTGAAATTATAACTTTGAAAAAATATCTGACAGTGACAGCCGTTGAATGGAAAATGAACGAAAATTTCTACATATTAGCAGCTTAGCGGTCAAATTAGCGGCTCTGAAGTTAGATTGACGTCTCCAGAACTAAAGCGGATGTTATATATAACGTAACTATAGTAACGTCAGCTTCCGGAAAAATTGCGATCAATCATTGGTTAAACGTTTTTGTTATTACGTAACCATGGTAATGTCACCTTCTGAATGAACCGCGAGCGATCATTGGTAAACCGTAGCAATGCTCGCCCCATTGGTCAGCAGAGTTCGGCCGAAGTCGTGATACCAGTCTCATAAGATTTCGGAACCCGATTTGTATTATTCGACCAAGTTGCGAACAGTGTGAACAATCAACATTCCCGTGTATTTATTTAATTTGAAGTTGACATAATATAAATATATTTGTCTCTTTCATTTTCTCTCTGCTCTGTCTTTAATGGTCAGTTAGGAGTGTTGCTGTTTGTACTATCTGTACTTTTTGGTGTACCAACCTATGCAAATAGGAAATTACAATATGTATTAAATTTTAATCACAGTTGATTTTGTGTTTTAATAAAACGACATAGTTCAAAATAGTGTATATTTATAGTTACAAAAATATCGTCTCATTTAGATTTAACAATAAATTTTTAACATCACAATATTCCAGTCGTACCACGAAAATCCCTATTTGAGCAAAATCCTAACAATAATTTAATTTAGTATCGACAATCACATGTCCCTATCCTAAGTAATTTAACCAAGCCAACCATATTCGTCACCGAAAATAGGATTGAAATTCACAATCCGTATCTAAACCGAATTTCAAATTGTCTCTTTGGAGATGAATATAGTTGGCCAGATTACAGTTATTCATATACCTATTCCTTGGCTGTACTCTTATTATTATGTCTTGAATTAACGTATTACGTTAAGTAGCTGTCCCGCAACGATATCTCACTAGTTATTCCCTATATCAGATAAGAATAGCACCACTCTTAAGTCCTGTTATTGTCTAATAATAAATATATTCACTAGTAATCCCCTGTAAGATACGCGGTCGTATTCAAATATAATAGCTTTGCTATCACTCATGGTTTATCAATTATCAGTCCTTGTAAAAATCTTCGATGATATCGTGATATTTCTCGTATACCACGTTCCGTTTGATTTTTAGCGTTGGTCCTGTAATAAAAAAATATTGTTATAAAATAATGATAAATAGTTATTTGAAGTAGATGGGGATGTTGGTAAATAAATGACGCACTTAGGCACTGGTCTCACCGCGAGCTACTAAGCTATGAACACTATCGGCTATAAACACAAACAAAAGATACCCACTCCCGTGTAAATAAAAGAGACACGGCGATACTCGCCCGGCGGTGATAGCTGATAGCTGGGCGAGTATCGCCGCGTCTCTTTTATTTACACGAGAGTGCGTATCTTTTGTTCGTGTTTATAGCCGATAGTTCATAGCTTAGTAGCTCGCGGTGAGACCAGTGCCTATGGCGATTTTGAAGAGTGGTAACTGAGCGTTTAGTAATTTAGGGTTAAACCCTTTGCCAGGAATAGTTAGAACTTAGAACCTTATAATCTTAATCAAATTATTTCGGACTGAAGGAAGTGTTTTAAATCGCCACGAATTACGAATTTCCTTTTCGCACGGGTATCGTACGATGTTCTTCAGTACAGAGGGCCCTCCGAAGTTTCCACCTGACAAAACATGAACCACTTCTCTCACTAGCGCGGAAATAAAGCACTATCTGTACTGAAAAATATATCGATAAAATATTTCGTCATACGTTCGTACTTCGCTCAGTGTGTAACTTACCTAGTTCTCCTGTGTTTACAGAGAAGTCCGCTGGTAGAATAGTGAACTTCTGTATTTTTTGTGCGTTTGATATCGCCTGTTTGTTGGCTCGTATAATACCGGCTTCGACAGCTTTGCATACCTGTAAATATATAACAAAAGTTAACCAAATCTGTTAAAAGAAAAAAAAAACGGTAAACCGACTGGTAATTGGTAAATAACTTTTCATTTGTATTGTATTAAGAAGGTAACAAAAACTAATTAATTGCCAGTTTGACACATTACATTGAACATCAGCGCAGCATGCATTTTTTATATTGCATCTACATACAATAGATGCAATATAAAAATGGTAAAATCAATATAGAACCTTTTTTGCATTGGTTGGTTAAAAACAATAGCCTTTTTTGTCATACAATCGAGAATGTATAGACGAATTGCATGATGGAATCCAATCCAATGTGCCTTCAAGATGATACAAGTACACTGAGCTTATTTCGTAAATACAATAGCACAGAACCGTCTCAGCATCGGCATGTGGCGTCTGCATAAGAATTACTTGTCTTGATACTTTGTCTATGGGAAAATAAGTATGGGATTAGAGTACGTATAGTTAGAAACTAAATTGCAGAACACATAAGTAAGATTAAGGTGGTTTTGCTCAAGTACGTTTTTAGCAAACGCGGCTGTTAATGGTGTTATTGCCCTGTGGAGAAATGCACTAAAGAGGAAAGGAGATCACGTTGATACTGCGCAATAAAACATATTCAAAGACTGTTTACTTACTAGAGGGTCTTTGGTTTTTGATATCTCCCGAAGCGTCGTCGCTTTGCTTCCCAAACTTTCGACCCATTTTTGCGCTATCGGGTCCAATTCGTCCTTAGGATCACCAGTCTCATTGTCAACTTTACACTAGAATCAATATTAACGACGTCATACAATGTCTGTTCACGTATACATTTTTTAATGTTAAAATTCTTAAGAATCATGGTTAAACTTAACGTATAAATTGTTTTGCCACAAAAAATATGTAGTTGAAACTTAATTCTTAGATTCGTTAAGCGATACTACGAATCCTCGGAAGCTAAATGTACACAATGTTGGTATAATTCATTTTTTCCAAAAAACATCTATGTAATCGACTACTTTAAACTAAAGAATGATTAAGCCATGAGATTGTGTAATCTTTACCTTTAGCGTGAGCAATATGGATAGGAACTTGCGTCGGTCACCGATGAGCACCGCGTATCCGACATTCGGTAACTCTGCTTGGACCGTCTGTTCAATCAGCACTGGTGCCACGTTCTCTCCGCCCGCAGTGATTAGCAGCTCCTATAAAAAAACAATATAGGAAAAACCTTATTCTGGAGTGTTTTATTGCAAGGTTGATATTGTTGTATAGTCTGAACAACTACATGTGAGATATATGTTAAACGTATAATTCGCTTCATGGCGACCCTGCCAACGTTGTTTGTTATCGATATTGTGACGGACATGCTCGTTATCGTCAAGGATCTAACTAAAACTAACATGTTCGCTTTTAATCCTTTTGCGCTAGTGAAAAAGGCCATAACTCGACGGCCATTTTGGAAACCGGTGTATATATGATTGCACTTGTATTACACTCTTTCTCACAAGCATCGGGAAGTTGTACCCTTTTTCACTAGGGTAATGTAACTCGCTAATATATATGTGAGTATCGCTCAGCAAGATTATTAAAATACTTACTCCCTTATTCATAATATATGAATATGGGGTTTAGTGACGAGTCATACAGCTTAATTGTGTTTCGTTTTATAAACTCCTTAAATTGGTACAGTCGAAGACAAAATAAGGGGTATACAAAAACGTTCAAAAATATGTCCCAGTGCACTCTAATTCTGTGTAATAAGAACGTCGTAACATATTTATGAACGGATTCTTTCGTTACTTATGTTTACACTTGACTGTACATATTTTCATCCTCCTTCGTTACCCTATTTAATTTTCGAGCAATATCTTTGTCGTACTACCTACATCTGAGCATATATCTCTCGAAATCTATTAAATCCTATTTATACTACTCTAGAGATCTGGGGCGTACCTTGATTCTCCCAGTAATATAAAGGAAGTTATGGCTGTCAACCCTGCCGACGTCGCCGGAATGCAGCCAGCCATCGTTGTCGATCGCCGCGCGGGTCTTCTCCTCGTCGCCAAGGTATCCCATGAACACGTGCCGCCCCCGCATCAGGATCTCGCCGGGACCGTTCTGAGACATCGAGCCTTCGAACATGGTGTCTGTGCCTTCGAGCAGCTCGCCTACTGAGGTCAAGTTGAATCTGGAACGCGTAAAGGTGAAATTAGCCTTTGGCTGGAGCCAAAATCGGACTTCTTGCGCCGTTAAAATTGTATCTATAAATTGGACATTTAAGGTCACCGGTTTTAATAGCACATTTTTGACAATCACCGACGGTAGGTTAATTTACTACTTTACTACTAATATACTAATAGGTAATACTTTTGCAGGACCTAATGATAGAATTACAAATACACTTGCGATCCAATAATCAGGTGTATACAGTAGGTAATGTCCTCAATTTTATTTCGAATCTGAGAATAATGTAACTGTTTGTCAGATAACTACGCAGAGCGACGGCATTATTTTATATCATAGGAGGGCATTAAGTCCAAATATTCCCTATTATAACATTTTAGGTGTTTTACGTTTTAAAACTTGTTCTCTATAAACTTATCAAACGATAAGGATCATTATTTTAGGATTAGATGAAACAATTCGGGGAAATCTAAATTACAATGGATTCCACCTATCCTGTAGATCAGCATTTTTTTAATATTTCCTTGACCAAAATGTGGTGTGCCTATTTGTACACTGCACACACTATCTTCACCCGGAAAGTTCACCAACTCTACCCGAACCTGGATGCTTAGCCAAGTTGCTAAGCGCTAGCGCTTGGTAGCATATCGTAGTTTTCCCTCGCTGTCACTCTTTCATTACTGCGACAAAGACAGTTAGCTGCCTTTCGCTTACGATTGACGATGAAGCGCTAGCGATTGGCAACTTGTCTAAGCACCCTGGCGTCATCTTTGCTACCACTTACTTGGGATCGATGCTCAGCGAATGTGCACCAGAGCCCTCGCTCATGCCAAACGCCTCCATGATAGGGATATCCAGAGACAGGAAGAATTTCTTGATGTCCGCGGACAGCGGCGCGGCGGCGGTCACAAATGTCACGCAGCGGTCGAGGCCCAAATTCTCTCGCACTTTGCTGAACACTAGCGAACGTGCCATTTTGTAGCTTAGCGTCATGCCATCTCGCCTGAAATCATATAAGTCAACTTTATAATGATGCGCATAGCAATATGTGGCTTGCTGATTTATAAGGCGGAATAAAATTAAGGATTTACGAACATACTGATGATTCAGATTCATGGTAAACACATAATTATCTATTTATAATTTCTAAAATAAGATTTAAACAAAAGTGTCGGATTTACACCAATGCTGACCCAGGGGTCGGTGAGACCATGACTTATTGACATTTTAGGATAAAAACTACTTACAAGGAAAGTAAATACCTAAAATTGGCGCAATGGTTACCGCGTTCTAGGATGTTCATGCCAAGAACGTTGTTATAGTGATATATGTCACTGAAAGGTCTCGTAACGATTATATTTTATCAAATCGTTGAGGTAATTATTATTTAAAAAGGATTTTATTGTTTTCGTTATTCATTCACTCATATTATATGTGAGCGTTTTAATAAAAACGTCCCACTTGTCGCTTACCGTAAGGATGGAATTAGCTTATATTTTAATATGAATTAAACGTCTAAGCGCCCTTAAAGCAAGCCACAAAGTAGGGCGTTTTTAACAACTTGTACCTACTTACATATTTAGATGTATACTTTATAAAGGTGAATAAATAATTTAGTTTATGACTCCGAAAATCTTTACATAAGTCGACCGGTGAAATGTATGTAAATATATGCCAATCACAATCAATCACCCCACTCAAATGAATAAAGTTATATTATCTACGCAGGAATGAGTAAGTAATTATGTAACAAGTAAAACATACGTAACAAATATAAACTTTCGTGCGATGGTTTCATGACAATTATTGTGAAAGCTATAACCTAGGTTTAAGTTTTAATCTCTTGATGAATTTGAAAATATTTGTAATACCATTCGGTGTAGTAGATTTGAAAACGGACTTCTGAATAACATAACTACAATGCCAATATTATTAAATGACCATATGTAACCCTTATTGTAATTAAGTCAAACGGTCAGTTAACTGTGGCGGCGATAGTATTATTTTAATTATTTAGTATAATATATTTAAAATTTCAGGAACTATGGATTATCTACTTATGTATGTCCATAAGGAACCCAGGTTTCTTATGATATTTCTGCAGTTTAATAAATTCCGTATATTTCGTTCGCACATAGGTATGTAACTGTACAGAAAAAAACCCGTGACTGGAACCTTCAGTTTAAGCAAGCATGTCTCATCGTCAGTGTTTTAAGATCACACACATGTTTTCACCTACCTCAGATGATATTACTTATTTAAATAAAAAAAGACAATTATTCATTTGGAAATACGTTCTACGCTTACTAAAGTCCAAGGTGCAAGGTAGTCAAAGGTGTAAAAAATATTATCGTATGCCACCAAAACTTGTGACTGACGTCACATTTTTGATTCTTGAACGTCTTTGCCAACTTTTTACTAAAATCGCTGTAAACAAATTTAATGCGATGTGTAAATACATGATGTGATAAGTCAAAGCACAAATTTACCTTCTTACTATAAAATTATGCCAGGCTATGTTTTTTAGTGTAAATTATAAAATGAATGAGCTGAAAATATTGTTAACGTGTTCAAAATAATCATGGAATGTGAAACGAGCACATGAGCTGCGTGAACAAAACGCCAAACAATATCAACACGCACCAAGCGTTGACCTTACCAATACTGTAACATTTCGAGAGTGGTGAACTCTATGGGGAGCCCTCTCATGCCGGCTGATAAGGCCCTGAGTATTTAGAACAAAGTTCAGCTAAATCCGGGACTGATTACGTTGGTATAATAAAACGTCAACATAAGCGTGTTTATAATCATGACGGCACGTGATGCTTTACAATGTGCATCGTGTAGGTATACGTACTTTACACGAATAAAAATATAGTTTCACTTTTTGACTTTATTTATAGACACAGAAACAAGTGCAATTAGGTATTTTATTTGAAGCGTTTTGTGTTGCGTGTTGAAGTTTCCGAAGTAAATAGGCAATCGTCCACCGTAAAGGTAGATTTTAGATACATTTGAGCAAATATAAGTAATAAAATTCAAACCACAAGTTCAGCTATACTTGCTAAGATGCAAACTTTAAAAGCTAACAGTCAGACAGACTGACATATGGGTTGGCGTTAGATGTAGTTAGTATAGTTCCTCCTGTAACAGAATCCTAAAACTATTTTTATCAGATTCATACATGACGTACCTAGATACAGTTCTGTTTATGTCTTGATATGTTTAAAATTTAATTTATAACTGCAATTATGTGTGGTATCATTTTGATATTGGTAAATTAATCCCGATTACGTTAGTTAGATTATTCTGTGAATTTAGGCGCACTAACAACAGGTGTGGTATAGATAACAGTAATCCTGTGACAGCGTGACGCACGCGGCCTACAGATCCGGCACGGAACAATTATCTGTTTAATTCTCATTATAGCTTAAAAATAAAATGCAATTGAACGACTTATCTTTAATATGTTACATATATTTAAATTAAATATTCAAAACATTACGAGTGAAAAATTATAAACACAAACCGTTTCAAGGAGAAGAAGTATTTCTGCACATTTAATACCTATTCTCGAATGTATATATACCCTTTTTAATCTCGTTCGATTTGTTTTTTGTATACAAAATGTAGGTACCTAATCTATCACGCCATCTGTTTACACGTTTGCTGCGACAATTAGCTAACTACGCAATTAACCATACTTGTACGGGGTTGCAGGGACCTCGTACAGCAGTGAGCGTTTAAGTTGGCCAGACAACGCGAAGATGATGATTCATAGTTATTTAAGCCCTAAAATACTTGCTGTCGATTCTTTAATGTCCGAATCTCACTATATAGAAAACTACTATTTCAAGTCCATTGTTTACCATCGTCAAAATTCGCAGTTCAACCTGACGCTTACCCTTCGATTCTGCCGAGGTGGTACTTCAGTCCTTTCTCTTTGGCCCACACGGCGATGCATTTCTTCAGGGACCCGCTTTGCGCGCCTACGGCCATCATCTTCTCATACATCTTTTCCCATAGCCGGGGCACTGCTAAAAGCCTGTCGGAACAAATTTTGCATAAACATAATCAAATATTGATTAATATATGGATAACGATCGAGTAAGTAATTAGGTATTAGGTAGCTGTCGTTCTTAATTATTCATTTTGAAATCCTGTAACATAGGCTTCTCTTTTAGCCTTGTATGTTCAGCTATTAGAGCATTTATTTTAAGGTTAGATATCTATCTGTGTTGTAGATAATGCGACTGGTGTATGTTATTGTACCTACCTACATACTCACTCGTACCTACACCTACAAATAAATGACCCAATACCTCCAGTTTGAATTGATGCGATTCCAGCTCAGATTCAATCGATTTTCTTTAAATAGGATCAAGTCCAGTCGAAATAACGAGACGGATAAAGATCAGTCCGGTTCTGGGCGTTACTATCGATGGTAAAAGTAGGGAACAGACAGGCTGCATACATTCTGCATTTGGGCAATTCCATGGGAGAGTGTAATGTAAATGACCAATTTCCTCGCATGTTTTTGTTTATTTATTAATTGTGCAAATTTTACTGTTATTATGTCTAGATATCAAAATAATACTTATCCAGATGTAGTGTAACACTTACACTTGGATAATAAGTCATAAGCAAATAAACAAACGATTAAATGGTCACTTTCATTACAGTTACATGGATTTACCCATTTGTCCAAGTACGACATCCTTCATTTAGCATCAGAGGTTAAACAAGGTAAAGTAAGTAAGTGACTCAACTTATATTTTTTATCAAGTAAAAATCAATATCCTCATTTAAGAGATATTTTTGCAAGATAAATAAAATTATCTATAGGTACATACTTGTAATCCCTAATCAGATAACGATTACGTGATAATTACTTAAACGGCTCTGGCGCAATTTCCTTAAATGGGTGATTTCGAAGTATATACCTACTAGGTATATTAAACAATTACCAGATTATTCATAACTTATCTTTTTAATTATAGACGATGGATAAGATTTCAAGTTCTCATTGTCATAGGTATGTCTGGATATCTATTTTTTTTCCGCTTTTGCCATATTATGAGGTATAGATTTCCAAGACTTGTAGGTACCTATTAGGTAAAAATGTGAAAAATTAACTGGAGGTTCCGGGTTCGAATCCTAGCGAGGGCATTAATATGATATGTGGGTTTGGATATTTGTTTCTTGGTCATTGGTCATGATCGTTTTGTATGTATTTAAGTGAGGTCAATGCAGGTAAGTTCGTCTATCAAGAAAGTCCGTCTACCAACTGATTTCGAACCCTAATTGAACAGTATAAGACACATATGACGGACTTTCCTTCAAAATAAAATATGCCGGACTTAGCCGCACTGACCTTGTATCTATCTATTATATTGTCGCTTAGTACCCACAACCCAAGCCTCAATTGAGCTTACTGTTACTACTAGTTAGGTCGATTTGTGTTTTGTGCAATGATATTAATTATTTATTTAATAAATATTTTCACATTGCATATTCCTATTTTGCCACACCGACAATATCTACGCAATAACTAATAACTGACCTGGTAGGGCGAACATCCTTCAGTGTTTCAATCAGGCTGCCCTTGAGAGCGTCAGGTTGTGCAAAATACACCGTCACTGCGTTCATGAGGGTGACGTAAATGTCCACCACCTGTCGACCATACACAACATAATGTAGAACACTTGCGCTTATTGATCCACGCTATGCTGCAGGAGGAAAATGCGTTATACCTAGTAGTAGAGTTTAATAACTTCGTCAATTTTCCTTTACATTAGCTAGACTTACATCATAACTTTACAAACGTCGGTATTTTCAGATACCATACAGTCATTAGGTACAGCAAATATTTTTTGCCTGTTCATTGGTTTGGGAATTTCCTAAATGAACTCGTCATTAACTTGGATTGGGACGCACTCTTGCAGCTAACCGTACATCGAGGTACTGTTGGCTAACCTTTATAAATACAATAATTATTACAAATTATAATATTATTTCGATCTCCCTACTCAACCTCAAATGATAAAAAAACGTTCCAGTTTATACAAACTATAAATCTATCTTCGATAATCTCTAATATTAAAAAGACCGATTTATTTATATTTTTATTTGGATAAACTACAACTCCACCGAGT
>JALPQI010021733.1:0-24885 GCA_025490895.1 Thaumatotibia leucotreta
CAATTAAGGCTTATAATGTGGGAACCAGGCGACGATATATAATAGATACTTAAATACATATACAGCCATGACCAAGGAACAAACATTTGTGATAAATAAATACACAAAGAATGCCCTCGCCGGGATTCGAACCCGGAACCTCCAGCTTCGTAGGCAGGGTCACTACCAACTAGGCTACGGAGGCTGACATCATCGTCCAATGCGATATTTTAATCTGTATTTATTTCTTATTAAATGATAGATCGATTTTAAAGTTTTCCTTAATACGAGTATTCCGGCCTTATCAAATATCTATGGATAATAATTTATCGACGTAGCCTCCTCTCTAGTGCCGCGTCATATGGTAGCGCTTTAGCCAATCACAGCGTGGCAAAGGCCCGACCTCGGAGACACCGAGACTCATTACAATTTCGCTTCGTTACAAAGCTCTCTCTTTCATATATCTATGCCCAGGCCTGAAAATCTGCAATCCAGAAGTGCTGCGCATACAATATTTTCGGTCAGAGGGAATCGCTTGTCGATATTCGCAAGCATATTGTTGTTTAATGTCATTATGATCAGCGTGGCGCGTAATTTAAATGATTTACTCCGCGAAATGTTTGTTGCGGCGTGAATTTTGAAAATTTCGGCGGCGGCGTCAGCTTAGGTGGGGCCGTGGCGCACACCTCTATTTCAGGGATATTTTGACACGCCTTACCCCGGCAGGAACTAAAAAGAACGGAGATTTGCTTTATGACCTGAACATCCTTTACTACTACTCTAAAAATGAAGTGTAAGCACTGAGAATGTGCAAATTCGGATTTCACATACCTATTTACAAGTTATTCAAAAGATTTTTAGGTTAATAGGAATTAATTCCTGGAAAGAAACTGATTTTCTTATCCTATAATATTATGTTTCGACAGATTTTGTGCGCATCTCATGTCAGGATGCGGTAAACCAATCTATGTAAGAGTAGACCTACTCTCTTCTTTGCATACATATAGTGTCCCACTGTCATACGAGTATATGTATGCCCCGCTCACTCTCTTGAATTAATTTACTCAGGTTTTTGAGCATCAGCATGCTCGATCCTTTACATGTTTGTAACCCAGTACAATGACGTAGGTACCTATTTTGTCAATTACGTGTTCCGAATCTCAATTTGAATAATATTTGACCCGCGAAGTGACCTTGTCTAGTGCCTGCTGTACTTGGACCCGCCTTTACGTATTAGTTTATTGACGAGCATCGTACATTTTTCGTCAGTCTACTTATTATCTGTGAAATAAACGAACATTACCATTTGGGCTCTCAGTTGGCGTCACTCTAAGTCTACCCCTGCTACCCGACATTTGGCAATATTTTAGTTGATAAGTCAGTATATCACACCCATTTATGGAGACCTATAGGCCTGCGGCCCTTGTCTTGAGGAGCTGAGGATGAGTATTGAATCGGGATAGCTCTAAGGTTGTCTATACACGCTAAACCCTACACACAGAACCCTACGACGCCGGCTCAGACGACGCAACGGAGCCACGCAGTTGTGTCGCCTAAATCTAATTAATGTGTTTTTCTTAATTTCTATATTCTATTTTGTATTTGTATTCTATTTTTTTTTAATTGTATAATTTTAGTTTCATGACGCATTGGTGTTCAACTGTAATGTCATGTAAACTTTTGTTTTATTAATAAATAAATAAAATATAAATAAATAATAAATAAACCCATGTTCAGTGTTCAAATTTAGACTAAAACTAAAGCGCGGCCGGGTAAAGAGCTTAATAATGTGTACAGAGTTGTCGGTGCGCGGGGTTGAAGCCGTGTTCTGTCCGCAGAGAGCCGGCGGCCGGGCATGCTGTGGCTGGTCCTGCTGGCGGCGGCGGCGGCGGCGCTGGTGGCGCTGCGCCGGCGCGCCCGCGCACTGCACGCGCTGCACGCGCGGTATTCCTGCCGCTGGCCCTACTTCCCCATCGTCGGAAATGCCCTCCAATTCCTGGGCACTGGTGAAGGTTACCCGATTATAACACTTGTAATTTTTGGCGCAAAATAACCATTAAAAAAACCAACAATTTTCAGACTGAACTTCTTTGGGCTCATTCAAATCAGAATCATGAGCTAATTTGATTGTATTTATAAATAATAACCACTGCATGATGACGCAGTTTTGTGACCGAGACATGTCAAATCCGACGTCGCTGATAGCAAAATCCTAAAGCCATGTTTCCACTTAGGGTGCGGCTCCACTGAAGCGGAGAGGAGCGGAGATGTGCAAAATTGGCCAATGAGACCGCATGACAGAGTTTCGAATTTTGAATTTAAAGAATGTAATTGGTCAATTTTGCACATCTCCGCTCCTCTCTGCCTCAGTGGAGCCGCACCCTCAGTGTTTGGAGCGAGCATTTGCTTGTTCGTAAACAGATGAAAACATAATATCACATAGCAAAATCTTCGTTCGTCAGCCTACGAATACGCAAATGCTCACTCAGAATATGAAAACGCGGCTTCAGATAAGTAGGCGAGTGGAGGAAAATCATGAATGCAGGCTTAACTTAAATATATAGGGAACAAATAAAAATAAGTCCCGCCTAGTTTCTTTCCTAAAAACTATTCAACTTATTTTTGGGGCAGCGGCGGCGGAAAGTCAAAACTGGGAAACAGATTCATTTTAAAAGATTGACTTTGTATAATTATGATGATTTAATAGTCCTTGTTGCTATTACCTATTTGAACAAATAATTTCGTTAACACTTTACATTACATTATTGTGTTTCAGAATGAACTTTTTTCAATCTGCGTATTGACTCTCTGAATCTTACGAAGCCATAAACGGCCACTCGTGAGTAGACCAAACCCAGACTCTATTCACTGTTATTAGGGTTCAAATGTGACTGTCTTATGCATTAGATTAGAGGGTTAATTATTAGTTTTGTTCCCAGACCGGATGAACTCACTGATCCGACTAGGAGACGCGTCGCTGCAGAACGGTGGTGTCTGTACGGTGTGGTTGGGTCCCAAGCTGTACGCCGGTAAGATCCTAAAACGACCAGACGTGAAACGAGACAATGGCCTGGCCACGACATTGGTCACAAGTTGGTTGACAACGCAACCGGCGGCGAGCGAATCTATGAGTTGGAGCGAGAGGCCGATATCGGAGGTCTCTCTCGCATGAATGGTTTTCCGCCCCACCGGTCGCCTTATACCAATGTCGTAGCTAGACCGTTACGCCCTGCCTCTAGGTCCAGTAAAAGAGCCACTTGATTCAATTCAATCTGAGTAAAAGTACAAAAATATTAAAGAATTCCCTTCGAACATTATTTATTAGTGAAACTTAGTTTTCTGAGTTATTTTTAATTATCCGGACGTACTTTTATGTATGACCCATGAATTTCTGAAAAGAACATTAGGTACTACATTCGGTACCTATGGCTATTTCCTGTTGTTTAACGCTAAATGGGAGGCTGTTCAAAAATTTCGCGATATAGTTAGAACGAGTATTCGCATACATTTTCGTATGAGAATGTATGTAATTATAATATTATCGTCAGTGATTTCGGACCCCGAGTCGCTGGCGCTGGCGGCGAGGAGTTGTCTGGAGAAGGACTACGCCACCACGCGGTTCATGCGACTTATATTCGGTGACGGGATCGTTTTCGCTCCAAGTAAGTAACAATTGAGTATATTAAAACAATAACTGTGCTATTTCACCACTTTTTGCCGTGTGGTGACGGCAGTAATAAATGCCTTTGTTATCACCCCAACTCTTGCCAACGAAGCTAGAGGTTCCGGGTTCGAATCCCAGCGAGGGCATTATTTGTGTATTTAACTGTTAATCACAAATATTTGTATCTTGGTCATGGCAGTTTATATATTTAAGTGTCTATAATTATGTACTTGTTCCTACCTATCTATTAAATATTTTCTCGCGCTTAGGTGGAGTAGTGTAAATATGGTCTCAAGATATTTATTTATTTATGTTTCTTATTTCATGATACTCTTACGTTTATTACAGAAATGAATTAAAATTAGGTATAAACTGCTATACATATATATATAAAAAATCGTCGGATTAGTTAAATTTTGCAAATTTCTTATCTACTGCTGTTGATGCCCCAAATATATAAAAAAAATAATAATACGTGTTCCTTCTCCTTCTAACAGCGATATTTATCAAGCGGCAGACATTAACTAATCAGGAGATCGTTGACGTTTCTGAATGAGCAGATAAATTGGTAGTTGTGAACGTTTCCTCTGGAGTACTGTATCATAAATCGTTGGTTTGATGTTCGCAGGCAAGATTTGGCGATCCCGCCGCAAGGTGATGGCGCCCTCGTTCGGCATGAGGCGGCTGCAGCAGCTCGCGCCGGTGTTCGCCGCGCAGAGCGCCATCTTGGCGGAGCGGCTGCGCGCGCGCGCCGGCCGAGGCGACTTCGCGCTCTGGCCCTACGTCACCGCCTACACTTTTGATTCCGTTTGCGGTGAGACACCACTATTTAATGGGGCTAACCACGAAATTGTCTTTTTCTACTCTAGCACTTATATCTCTCTGTGAGAGACCAACAGAGAAGTAAATAAAAAAACCGGTCAAGTGCGAGTTTTTTCTCATCATCATCATCATCATAAACTTAAGAGATATTCTCTTGTCGGTGGAGTAACTTCCAGCCCTCTCTATCTTGTGCTAGCACTTTGAGACACTGATATGATACCACCCCCGCTCTTTCCATCACTTGGTCCATGTAGCTTCGTCTTGGTCTGCCTCTCCCTCTTCTACCTTCTATCTTGCCCTCAAGGATGGTTTTGAAGAAATGGTCGTGAGGGATCAAGTGTCCAATCATCTTTCCGCGTCTCACTTCGATGGTGTTCATGATTGTTCTCTTCTCATCCACTCTACGCAGCACCTCCTCATTCGTTACTTTATCCTTCCAACTTATGCCTTCCATCCGTCTCCAGACCCACATCTCAAATGCTTCCAATCTTTTCCTATCCTTTAGCGTCATTGTTCACGTTTCGCTCCCGTAGAGTTTTTTCTAAGAGTTCCATAATTCTGGCTTACAGAAACAGTTCTGGGTGTGAAACTGAACGCTCAAAACGAGGGCCACCACCCGTTCTTAGACGCGTTCGCGGTGGGCGCGCGCTGCCTGGCGCGCCGCATGCTGTCGCCCTGGCTCTACTGGGACTGGCTCTACCGGCGCACCACACAATACAAGATGTTCGTGGACGCAAGACAAACTGCCTTCGACTTTTTTCATGAAGTTTGTCGCTTTGCTATTATTTTTATTTTGAACATCGTAGTTATCCAACCTTGACCTGTCTGTTTTTGCATGGCATACGTGTGTCGATACTGACATGCTGTTTGACGTGTACCTATATTTATATTCACACAAAAAATACATATTCAGGTAATATAGAATCTACAAGATGTAGAGAGAAGTCAAGGGTATAATTATTATTATACCTACATAAGTAGATGGCGCTTACCTACCTTTTACATTACTGTGCTTATTTAGCATTCAACATATGTACAAACTATTTAATAATAAACGTAGTCTAGTTTTTATTTCACACACAATAGTCAATACAACCTAAATAATATTTGCTTACAACTTACAACCTAGATTCTTATTCCTAGTTCTTATCTGGCGCCCATTTTTGGTTGGGAATGCCTGAAAATATATTTTTCTATAAAAATATCAAAGTAGAAGGCAATATGGGACGCTATTTGCTCTTAATGATACGGGATAAAAACTATTACTTAATCATGCATTTAAACTAAACTTGTCTTTTCTACAGACATTAAATGCTAAAAGAAAGCAACTGGCAGAGCAGGAGACTAATGACGGTGAGCAAGAGCAAGAAAATATCTTGTAAAAATATTTTGGGACATCTTACACAAATCGACTTAGTCCCACGGTAAACTCAATTAAGGCTTGTAATTTGGATACCAAGTGACGACGTAATTAATAAATAATGATATGAATGCCTAATGAGTCTATACGCATATTTAATAGGAGAGGCCTACGTCCAGCAGTGGACTAACATAGGCTGATGATGATGATATGAATTATAGATATACACATACAGGTAGATACTTAAATACAAAGACAGCCATATCATCATCATTATCTTCGGGATTCGAACCCGGAAGCTCAAGCTTCGTAAACAGGGTCACTGTCATGTCTACGCTACGGAAGCTGACATGGCATAGATATGGTATTCAAACAAACAGTTTCGACTCGTTCGTTTAGAACCTCTAGTAGGTTTAGGGAGCAGCAGTAAAACATTCACTCTGTTTAATCGTATTCGTCGGGACGACATTACGCGACCCCCCCCCCCACGCTCCAATTGGCGCATATAAGCTTAAAACAATATTACAAGTTGCAACACGACAGTTACATTGCAACGGTTACCAACCGACATTTTAGACGGCGTGGAGCGGATTAAGACCTTCCTGGAGCTGATGATCGAGTCGTCGGGAGGAGCCCTCGGGTACTCGGACGAGCAGCTGCGAGAGGAGTGCCTGTCGCTGGTGTCGGCGGGCACCGACACGACAGCCCTCGCCATCGGCTTCACCGCCGTGCTGCTGTCTCGCCATCCACGCGTGCAGGACAAGGTTTACCAAGAGTATGTATTACGACTACGTTTGTACTAAAATTATGTTCCACGTGGGCTACTCACGTTTTTTAAATCGGAAAATGCTCGACTTGTTTCGCTCCGTATAATGAGCTGTTTTCTCAAAAGCCAATCACCATGGCTGCACGACGAAGACTATGGGCCGCGGCCGCGATCGAGAACTCAGCGGCATTCAAGTCTTCGCACATTATAACAACTCCACGTCAACGCGGCAGCAACTCTACTCACACTCACGATGAGTAGTCAACTAGTTGATCCACCTAATGGTCGCTAGTGAACAACGCGGTGTCAACGAGTGGGCAATGAAAATGGATGCTCGATCGATACACGTCAGTCGCAAACGCATTATCGTTGCGTGGACAACGTGTGATCGTTGCTTAACAAACGAGTCGGGGTTGACCTTTAGTGTACGATGCGTAAGCCACTCGTCGTACACTACTTTAATATCATTTTTTGAAATTAAACCTTGAACATATAATACAGGACTTACATTTCAACGATTAGACTCGAGTCGAGTGGATGTGGAGTTGATAATAGTGTGCGAAGACCTTATAACAACTCCAAGCCAATCCACCCAATGGTCACTAATGAACGACGTGGCGTGAACGAATGGGCAATGCAAATGATGGCTCGATATACTCGTATGTAAGTCAGTCGCAAACGCATAGTTGCCGCTTTGACGTGTGGTCAATGTGTGACGAAAGTGTTCGGGGTAGACCTGTAGTGTACGACGCGACCATTCGTTGTACTCAAATTAAACCTGGAACATTTATTATGACATTGGGCTTTAATTTCAATATTTGGCATAGAGTCGAGTGGCCGTTGAGTTGTTTCAATGTGCGAAGACCTTTATTCTACTTAAAAAACGTGAGTAGCTGGTTTGAAATATAATTTTAGTAGGAACGAGTCTTTCGAGAGTTTTCAATTTAAAATACGACTACGTTCTCGTAAGCTTGATTGCTAGATCGGTATAGAGTTGTAAAGTGACCGTCATTTTCAATAACTGACCGACATTTATTATAATTATTAATGACATCCAAGGTGTACGGCTTGACTTAGAGCAAATAAAAAAAAACTGAATATTCAGACGGGAAATTAACGTCACCTATTTAATTAAGACGATACAAGAATTACGGGATCAGACATATAAAAGATTAAATAACAAAAAACAACGGCAAAAACTTATCCTACAAGCATCCTTAAAATCCTGTCAAGCAAATGATTCAGCTCACATGTTCCGCAGACTGCGCTCGGTGTTCGGCGAGTCGCAGCGGCCGGTGACGTGGCGGGAGCTGCCGCGGCTGCAGTACCTGGAGCTGGTGTTCCAGGAGGCGCTGCGGCTGTACCCACCTGCGCCCGTCGTCGTCCGGGACGTGCACGAGCCTCTCACACTGCGTACGTTGCTGTTGGGGACCGTTGGTGCTCGAAAATATTAGGACGTGCACTTTTACCCCACGATAATTGAGGTCTGCTCAAATATTTGGTATTACCCTGGCCGCTTTCATATATCATTATGTGGTGACTGTTCTGGATTGTACGATTTTATATATATAGTTTTTTTCATATACTCTTATGTTCCATGTATACAATGTAGTGCAAAAACTCTGAATAGAGTAACAATACTTTGTTTGGAATTTCTGTTAGGTACTATTTTATATTATGGTCCTATGGTCACGTTTGATATCAGTTTTGTCCTTTATGTTAGTAGAAAGTAAATAAATCCAGCAGGTAAATATCAGCCAGGTATTCAAATTAATTAAGATACAGTATCAAGTCAGTCAGTATCGTCTATAGACGGTGTGTTCGACTTGACCTCATAGACCACTGTACTAACTTCTGTTAAAGTTACGAGTATACTGAGTGAGTATTTAAACCCATGCAATAGGTGCGTCCACACACACTTTTTTCCGAAGCAAATCTATCTCGTCAATAAAATCAACAATAGCTCAACTTGTTCACATTAATATAACATTACGTATTACTCGTAGTACGAATAGTTCGAGTTATGATCAGTGAAGTTACCATGATTGCATAAATATAACTAGCATAGCAGCATTAGTACATTGTGGTAGCTCCCCAGGAGCATGTATGTGCATAATAATTTAGGACACCCAGTACAGAAGTGCAAATAGTCAGAGCATGTAGTGAGTGTTGTGTGTCGGCAGCGAACGGCTGCGCGCTGGCGCCGGGCATGGGGCTGATGCTGCACGTGCGCGCGCTCCAGCGGAGCGCGGCTCGCTGGGGCGCCGACGCGGACCACTTCCGCCCGGAGCGCTTCCTGCAGCCGCTGCGGCACCCCGCGCAGTTCGCGCCCTTCAGCTACTCGCTCCGGAACTGCATCGGTGATCATCCTTTGCGTTTACTCTATGTGACCGGTTTGTCAGTACGAAAGGTGGCAAATGTTTTTGAATTTGCCGCTTTATTCTGGTGGCCAGTAGTGTAGCTTTTACGATCGCCGATTTGACCTCTTGTCCCCTTGTAGACTCTGCCTGTTGAGGTTTAAGATTTAAGGAATCACGGAATGAGTTAATAGCGAGTCAAAAATTGTCTTGGCATTTTTTTTAAATACTTATGAAAACTTCCCTTTTAACTCTTTTTCACACCCTCAAAATATATTGAGTGGGATAAAGATCAAGCACCTACTCCTTTTGAGTTAGTTGGTCAGTTGGATCAGTTTGATGCCACAACTAGTACTTCAGGGTAAAGTGCGCTTTCTGACCTCGGCAGGAAACTCGTCACGATGCCAATCACGACCCGAACTGAGCCGCGCCGAGTCGAAGTCCCCACCGTGGCTCTGCGCAGCTTAGCCTTTGGTTTGAACGTTGAATACGTATATGAACAATGAAAATCCATGAATTTCAGCCAGTAAGTTCGCGATGATGTCAGCGAAGACGGCCCTGGCGACGCTGGTGCGGCGCTACGAGCTGCTGCCGCCGGCCACGCTGCCTCGCGACCAGCTCCGCAGTCCGCTGCGCGTCCGGTTCAACGTCATGATGAAGCCTTGCGACAACTTTCAGCTCAGGATACAGACGAGGAATAAAGCGAACTACTCATGAACCACTTTGTCTCATGAAATTAATATGCTAAATGGAACTGTTTTTTTTTTACTACTTTACTATGGCGAAATGCCGTGTGGTGACGGCAGTAAGAATACATTTTGTCACCAACCCAACTCTTTTCGTGGGCAACGTAAGAGTCGACTAAGGAATAGAAGTGTCACAGACCATTTATTTATCGAAGATTGATGATGGGCAGCAGCGTCATTAGACTGGACACACTACTGCGATCGCCAACCCGAATGCCCAGCGAGGCGATTATGGACCATACGCATAGGCAATAGGAAAGGTCGTTGCCCAGCAGTGGACGGTTAAAGGCTGATGATAATGGAATAGAGACCGATACGTACATATTCCTATACAATCTATCATCATCATCAAAACGTTTGGTTGCAGTTTTTTGTAAAGTAATCCTGTAACCTGTTTCATCAAATCATCAGTAAGAGGCACAGAACAATTCTAAAAAACATTAGTTTCGTGCTGCCAGCTTATAAGTGCGCGGCTCATTTAACCACTTACCGCATAGAAGCCATATATGGCCGTTATAAAATTGAACTCTATTGATTGCCATTAGAGTTCAAATTTCAACAATATATTTTTTATTCATGCGGTAAGGGGGTTAAGGCGCCAATCTATGACCTCTTGATGCTAGTTTTAAGCCTCATCCAGCCTCCGCCAATACACGTGATAGTCGCAGTCAATAATCACGTAACACTGACAAAACCGTGGTAAAACATTTAGCAGTAGGTACTACGAGTGTACGCAACTATTGTAAATGGATACTATTACATAACATAGGCAATAATATGGCCACAGGGCAGCTTGTGTCGAGCTGTTGGGGAGTAACGACCCCACGGACCCGAGTGTTCCCGAGAGCCGGTCAGGGTCCCCGCCTCCGGTGTGTCTTCGTCGGTCGGAGTGGAACCCGCAGGACTCTCAGCTCTGGCTTGCCTTAATTTGCCGTCCAGAGAGGAGTCGTCAGAGCTTTATGCTCCAGGGGTGGAAGTGTGAATTTGCGTAAGTCGCAAGTTGATGCAGCGGTTATCAAGCCACTGCGCAGAAAGCGGTGTACACCTCTCTACACTCCTGAGCCGCCTACACCGGTGTTGCCTGTATCTTGTGACGGCATTAACGGGGGCCCATCTAGTCGGCGGCGAGTCACCGCCTGCCTCGATAGCAAAGAGAAATCATTGTTATGGCAGGTTTCCGGACCTGTTTTCTATAGTTCTATCTCCAATCCATCCATCCTCCATCACCATAGCCCATTAGTCTTTTCCATTCAATTCTAAATAAGTCTTTAAGGTCCGCCTGCTGGGACCGGTTTACAAAATATTCTTTATTCAATTAGGCCCAGCAACGAGCGCTTTTGAATCGTTAAACTAAATAGCGAATGAGAGAGAAAAAAAAAACTACCTCCGGTTCTAACCCTACACCACTGCCTGAGAAGAATCCGGCAAGAAACTCAGCGGGACTTTCTTTTTTCAAATAATAGTTTTATAACATCTTACAGCTAACATGCATTAATTAAAAACGAAACATAAATTTGATTTAATATAAATATAGATATAGTAAATTAACTAGAGATGAAGAATAGCCAGAATAATTATATAAATGTAAAGATATACAGTGTGTTACCATGACCCAGGCTTTTACGAAAATGGGTAATAATACGCATTACTGGCAATCGTTTTCAAGTATTAAGAGTTGACAAATATTTAAATTAACTGTACAATTATTTTTATTTCGTTCGAACGATCAATGCAACGCGTGTACTGCTTAGTTGTCAAACGTTGCGAGTGGCTGCGATCTGTCATTGTCAAGTGCCAATTAACGATTTATTTTGAAGTACATTGCTTCTCAATTAACTTTTCTTAGAAAGTTAATTACTTTTAAAATTAGGATTTTTAAACAAATAATGCACATGGTTTGGCTAAGAATCTGCATCTCAATCCTCGGTTCAAATAAAAGCCTGCATCATGTTAACACACTGTATGTAAAAGGGCATACAATTGTTTTTAGTAAAACGTTAATATTAGCATTATTATACTGCTAGAGATGTAAAGGTCTCTAGTTGTCAGAGTACAAAAAAAAAACAAACAGATACATTTCACTAAATGTTTCAGAGATGTATAAGGTCTCCATACGTCATAATCACAAGGTGGACCGATGACCTGGTGAAGGTCGCAGGAGTCCGCTGGATGCGGGTGGCGCAGGACCGGTCATTGTGGCAATCTTTGGGGGAGGCCTATGTTCAGCAGTGGACGTCTTTCGGCTGATATGATGATGATGATGATGATGATGACGTCATAATATTAAATAATCATAAATAAACAAACATGTAGCGAATTCAATTTCTCATGTCAAGAACAGCAGGAAAATTGTTTGAATTTAAGCCATGAGTGAGCTTGATTATCTATTGATGTGCCTGTGAATGGGTTGCAGCAGGTGTACAACACAGCAAATTTCTCGAAAGGGTCTCTACGTGTTGGATCCAATCCTCACGCAAGCCTAGCAAAAGACCGGAATTTCATGACCCGTGAAAAAGACGAGTATAGTAAACCCGTTTTACACACGCGGTCAAATTAATGCCGTTGCCGGTTAGTGAAATTTCAAGGAAAAGTAATGAAAAAATGGCGATTTTAAAGAGATTGTTAAATCATGAAGAGATTGATGTGCTTTATTCAAAGAATCAGATTAAATTAACATAGGCATTATTTCAATTTGATTTTATCTCAAGTAGTTTTCTTCTTCCTCAAAAAATTATCAGATACCTGTGCCGTTAGATTTTATGGTGATTATGTCAGCGTTTTAACCGCGATGAAACGTTATGACGAGTAACAACAACATTAATTATGCTAGACGGTATTTTTTAATTGTACAGTCACGTCTAATATTATGTTTACATTTTGGAACGTATCTCCAGGGAAAATTATATATGTTGAACCGGACCGTACCTAATTGTTGTCGGAATTCTGGTGGAATTTTTGAGCTGTCATAGGGACTCATTTATCGACTACCGATATTCATAATTTATATCGATAAATACTGAATACAGTATATGCAAAATATGATTACGAGTAGAAGTAAACAACATGCAGTTCTATTGCGATTGAGAGATCTAATTTTTAAGAAATTATAAATAAAAATTTAAATATTAATATGTTATTGTTTCTTTAAAACTAGACAATAAGATAAGCCTCGCGATTCAGCGGGGTAATGCTGCCAGCATCATTGGTACCATGCCGCGGGGGCCGTTTTTAGATTTAGATTTAGTTTAGTTGTATATTTTTATTTATAATTTAGTTTTATAAAATTTTAGTTTTAATCTTGTATATTTTGTCGAATAAATCTAGATGGATCATACAATATGTATTGAATAGGTAGGTATTTTAGAAAGAATAAGGGTCCTGAAAGAAAGTTTTTTTCTAATGTCATTATTTTCGGAGATAAATAAAATATTGTGAAATATTGTAAAATATTGTAAAACGACGATCCCTTTTGGCAGATATAACATAAATTATAAATATTGGATGTCATGTACCAAAGAAAAAATGACCAAGATCACCAACGACGTCGTCCGAGGTGGGGATCAAACCCACGTTCTCAGCTTTCGCGGCTGATGCCTGCACCCCTCGGCCACTCGGTCTTAGCAACCACCAGTAAATTTTTTAGATATAACATAATTATTCTATTTGATAGTAGTTATATATGAAGATTGATTGATAAAAAAAATTTAGAAAAATATGAGTATTTCTTTTTAAAGATAAAAAATGACGACGAAACACTTACTAGCACTGAAACAGACTTTGTGAATGAAAATAATAAAGGTTAAAACATTGACCTGAACCGATTCAATTTAAACTTTTTATTATTTTCCTTGTAAATCGCTTTTTAACAAGTTCAGCCACTAAAAAGTAATCTAAAAGAGATCGCTCTTTAGCGGTGAGACTGTCGATAAATGAGAAGTCCCTATGACAGCTCAAAAATCCCACCAGAATTCTGACCACTTAATTACTCTCGCTACCAAGGACAGGTAATAATATCTAATCAATAGTCAGCTGCATAGACTGCAGGGTCAATGTTATAACACGATGGGCACCGCCGGTGTTGGCGCTGACGTGGCGCGCTGCTGCTGGGCGGACGATGGTCAACTATTCTACCGCATTACGCCACGTCAGGGTAAGAGCTTATTACCGTTTGGCTATACATTACCAATGGTCACAACTAAGAGTGTACAATATTAAGCGGACTAACCAGAGATTGCACAACTCTTTTAATTTTGTTTTTACACAAAGAGCTAGTTTTGCATGTTGAATACAAAATGTCGAAACAGTAGTTACCGCGGAAGTTAATCAATAATATGTTACTATTCCCAGATATTGATACGTAATATGAAACAATATTCAGTTGTACGCTTTACTCGAAGAACACCAGTACATTTTGCAGTCCTAAGCCAGAAAATAGAATCAACATAATAATATCAACTTGCTTATTCAAATAGTTCGTTTATCTAATATATTTATTTACTTATTCCGCAACTTACCATGGGTCTTACATTCGAACTTGTTCAAAGTTTTTTGGACAGATATTTTCCTTTAAATACAGTGTTAATTATTCGTGCCATCTTTGGACATCATTTTAGCTTCAGCTGTCGCAGATTATATATATCGATTTTAAAAATATATTGCATTGTCATCTCCGTTACCGTACCACTGATATTACGTTATTCTACAAACAAATATCTGAATTATCTATATACTGTGGTATTCGAGTTTATCATGTGTATTTGGATAACTCTGATTGTAGAAGACAGCTGTGTCGAGAAATTCTTGTATAGTATCGAGCGTGCAGATGAAACTATCGAGCGCCGCCATCTGAATTTGGCAACTCACCGGCTCTACATAGTGTTCTTCTCGATGGCTCTCGTCAGATCAATATTCAATTTCATTAATGCTGAAGTAATTTTCGAGTTTCCTGTAACTTATTTTGCATATACATTCATCTTCACTTCTATCCGATTTCAGTCATATTCATCGAATTCTTATATTTGACATTTTGTATGAAAGAATGATTAAACTACGTAAACATTTTGCGAATATCTTTACTGAGACGGCCAATGATCGCGAAGACACGATATTTGAAGTAAAAATAGGTTTACGAGTATATAAACAGCTATTGGACAGTGTTAAGTTTCTCAACAACATCCAAGTAACGGTAAGTTTAAAATATAAAGGTAGGTATCATTTGAAATTATGCGAATAAATTACAAAATAAGTGAACGTGTTAAGTCTTGCCAATTCTAATTTATTTTACTACTTACAATGTTTGTGTGGGTACCACCAATAAAATGTATCTCACTCTGCAGGGTGCTGTTGTAGTCAATTAGAAACTCCTATAGTTTCGCCGACCGAATCGTACCGAATAATCGCAGAATGCTGAATTTCGGTACGAATATTATGTATATCACGCCGACAAAGTGGTAAAATGAAAAGTGGAAACAAATGTTTTATTACTCCCACTTTATGTTAATGAACACGTGTATCCGCCGGTCACACGCATTTTACGTAGATAAAGTGAGAAGTATTTTTTTTCCTTTCAGCATTAACATATGATACATTCTTGAACAGTTCATTAAGACTTTTTAGGAAAATGACTTTGAAGTTGATGGGTTTAACAAATGGTCTTTTAACTTACTCAACACCAACAAACACACTCACGTACATGCAAACTTTATAACTGAAACTTATGTTGATAATGTTAGTTAGTATAAATGCGCACGCCATATCTTGTTTTATTGCATGTTCATTGTATTTTTGTGGACATCTTTTATTGGCTTTGTTTACTGTACACTCAGTTTTTGTAATTTTCTCATGTACTGCTGTTGATGCCCCAAATAAATAAAAAAAAATAAATAAAATAAACTCTTAAGTGGGGACACTAATGAGAGTCATGCCAAAATAAATTAGAAACTCAAAGTTATATTGTTTTTTCTTCAATACAGGTATCTATTTTTCAAAGTATTCACATACACACTTTTCCATCCGTTTAAACCACTTGGAAACTACCGACGACCACTCTTCTGTAGATACATTTTCTTTGCTCTCATACCGCTTTCCTCTTAACTTTACTTGAATTTTCGGATGTAAGTAAAAATCACTTGAATGGTCAGGGGAATAAGACGGATGATGCATTATAGAGATGTTCTTTGAACCAAACTAATAGAGCGTTCTGACTGAAGTGTGCGCTGCGGCGTTGTCGTGGTGCTAGAGCAGGTGTCGGGTCCTGACTTCAGCCACTTGTCACACCAAGCTGACAATACTTATGGAGCACAAACAGTGACAAACCAATCCAAGTTAACTGTTCGTTAATCTTCCAGCACCACAGTTGCAATATGTCTCGTTTTACAAAAACAATTATGCAACTATTTGTTTCTGCGTGCTGCGTGCTGCGTGTACGACGACATTTTGTTGGAGTCGGTTCATCTTCAAAGCAACATACCGTTCGACTGCCGCTTTGTTTCAGGATCATATTCATGTAGCAAAGTTTCATCACCTGTTATATTTATATCGTACACGTTTTTTTTTTCATCGGCATCGATTTTTTTTGTCATAAATTGACACCAATCGACGCGATTGTCTTTCCGCAAATTACTGAGTTCGCTGTTCGTGAACAATTGTTTGTAATACCTCTAATCCAATACCCAGTTTTCGCTCAGGCTCTACATACACTAAACTTGTGATTCGCGGATATTTTTTTCCATAACTTGCACTTTTTGGTGAGTAGGTAACTGCCCTCTTTTAAATACCAACCACCAAATCAATTAAAAACTGATGCACACAATCACGCAGAAAGTTGTAACTTTCAGAGGTCAAAACATTCTTGTGGTTTTAAACCTTTTTTAAAGTCATAATAAATAATATCCCGAAAATCACGTCGAGTGGGCTCCATCGTTACGTTTTATCATTGTATTGGTCTACTCTATTGGTCAACAGCGATTACCTACCGGCTCTGAAACGTGGTCGTTCACTATGGGCTTCATATTATGAAGGCTTGAGGTTGAGGTCACTCAAGGTTTCAGGATCGAATTAGGAGCGATGGGATCCATAGAATACTTAAGTTACCAACGCGATATCATCATCATCATCATCATCATCAGCCTATGTTAGTCCACTGCTGGACGTAGGCCTCTCCTATTAACTATACGTATAGACGCATTAGGAGGTAAATACCCATAATCGCCACGCTGGGCAAGCGGATTGGCGATCGCAGTAATGTGTCCACTATGATGACGCTGCTGCCCATCATCAATCTTGTAAAATGGTCAGTGACACTTCAATCCCTTAGTCGACTCTTACGACACCCGCAGGAGGAGTAACGCGATGTAACTCTTATAATTACCAAACTAAAGTGATTTTAATTTACACTCTGCCTAACCAGATTGTTGGTAGAAAAAGGCGGCAAATCCAAATTTTCAATGGGTAGCCAACACTTCGTCTCTATATGTTTTTAATTGGCCGGTTTTTCCACTGACAAGCTGGTTGACACCACCCAAATACTGCGAGAACTGCATTTATAGCTTAGTCAGTAGTGACCTTTGCTACAACGCCTAAGTTCGAGACCCTGTAAGGCTATATTTACTTACTTGTATATTCGTATCGTCGTCTAAATGCCCAGCTCCTTGTGTACCTACCGTGTAGTTGAACGTACCGATACTGCAAACCGTATTGAGGTTCTTGTGGGACTAGGTTAATTTACGAAAGTAAGATCATTGTCATCATCATTATATGTCAATGAACAAGACCCCTGCTAGACAAAAGCCTACGTTAGAGAATGCCACAGCGATCAATCGCCCGCTGTCCGGGTCCAGTGTATGCCTGCAATCTTCACAAGGTCATCACTCCTCAATCCGCCCCTAGTTACTTGTAGAGCACCAGCCAAGAACTCGCTGGCCCTACCGACCATAAGTTTTACAAGCCGGGTAGAGTATCATCGCTATTCTGGTGTTTTTGTTCTGCGGATGTCATCATTTCATCCGTCAGCCTCCGTAGCCTAGTTGGTAGTGTATTTTCCTACGAAGCTTGTGGTTCCGGGTTCCAATCGCGACGAGAGCATTATTTGTGTATTTATGTATCACAAATATTAGTTTCTTGGTCATGGCTGTCTATGTATTTAAGTATCTATATGTATCTAACTATTATATACACCGTGGGCTGTTTACACCGTGTGCCGTGTGGTGACGGCAGTAAGAATACAAATTTGGTCACCACCCCAACTCCTCCTGCGGGTGTCGTAAGAGTCGACTAAGGGATTGAAGTGTCACTGACCATTATTTGATAAGATAAAATATTGATGATGGGCAGCAGCGTCATCATAGTGGACACATTACTGCGATCGCCAATCCGCATGCCCAGCGTGGCGATTATGGGCATTTACCTCCTAATGCGTCTTATACGCATAGATAATAGGAGAGGCCTACGTCCAGCAGTGGACTGTGATAGGCTGATGACGTGACGTGGGCTGTTTAAACCCGACCGATTTTAACAGTGTATTCCTAACCATATTTAGAAACTATAATGTCGTATAAACTTTTCTGGATATCGCCAAGTTTCAGAGTTATTACCAATTAAAAAAAACATATTTTCTAATTGTTACTCAGTACAAAAGGTCTTTTTAACGGCGTTGGTGCCATTATGGAGAATAGTCGTCTCACTAACCTCATTAATAGATGTCAAAAAGTGAGAAATAAAACCTTTAAAATATGAGGTTTTTGTAAAAAACTAAGGTTTTTTTTGGTGAGTGCTAGTTTTATGTTTAACATTTACTTTTTACGTTGAAAGACATTCAAAAATTAAAAAAAAATGAAATAGAAAAATATTTTCTTCGGTTACCGCGAGGATTACTCATGAAATAAAACTATGAAAACGGATAAACTCGCGTATATTAACTAATTTTAACTTCATTCCGACGTTTCGAACACTTTACAGGGTTCGTGGTCTGCGGATGACTGACAATGGAGGAAATTTGATAGATCTACCTCCATCAAAATAAGAAAGATAAGTACAAAACTACCCACTAAAGAAAAATTACTAAACCACAGACAATAAATTTTAAGGGTGGATGTACGTACAAAATTTGCAAATTAAGCTAGTTATTCATTACAAATATTTTCAGAATGAAGACAAGAGACAAAATAAATAATCTACGCCGGTTCTATCCCTATGCCACTGCCTGAGAAGTATTTCCTTCCTTTGTATGATTGTATTGTTAGTTGTTAGGGAGGTATCCCAAAATTGGGACCGGCAAGAAACTCAGCGGGACAACTCTTTTCAAAAAACATTTGTAGTACATCTTAAGATCATCGTGCATTAAACCGAAACATACAATTTTGATTAATAAGGAAATTTAAAATAATTTTGAAAAAATGTTGCCAGTACTAAAAAGGGGGGTTAATGGTCACCACCGCCAAATACATCAGCCTCACGGTTTATGTCTAGACTGTTCCTTTATCAGATGAACAACTGGATCCCAAGCTGGTGGTAGAGAAAAGCTTCTTTCCATTCTATTAAAGTTTGGATATTTCATTATCTCAATAGCCTCACGCAACATTCTAAGAATGTTTCTCTTCTCCTTAACGAGAACCAAAGGCTTGTCAAACTTAATAGAATGATTCGGTCCATCACTGACATGCTCCCAAACCGCAGACTGTTGTCGACGGTGCTTGACATCGGCTATTGTGTTCCTTCACCCTAATAGTGATATTCCTCTTTGTCTGCCCAACATATGAAATCCCACATTCACAGTCCAGCTTATACACTCCTGCATTCAGTAAGGGGGTGCTATACTTAACAGGCCTCAGAAACTGCGACATCTTCTTCATTGGCATAAAATAGGTTTTAATAGAAGCACGTTTCAAGATGCGGCTGATCCTGTCTGTAACCCCTCCAACAAAAGGCAGAACGGCTGGTCTGCGCTCAACAGTGGGAATCTTCATACGAGTCTTCTGATCGGCTCGAGGGATCTTCAGGTTGTTTGCCCGAAGTGCCTGCCTAGCATGCCGAAGCTCCGCAGCTAGATGCCGATCATCGCATATCTTTTGGGCTCTCTGAAACAAAGATTTGCCTACAGTAGCTAGTTGACTGGGATGGTGGTGGGAATTGCCATTTAAATACCTATCAGTGTGAGTAGGTTTCCTATATACAGCGTGACCCAAAGTTTTATCCGGATTTCTTATAACCAAAACATCTAAGAAAGACAGAGAACAGTCATTTTCTAACTCCATAGTAAATTTAATTTTATCATGAATGGAATTTAAATGATCTAAGAAAGTTGAAACACTACTTTTTGGAAGGATGGTAAAAGTGTCATCTACATATCTTTTAAATATCTTCGGCTGCATGCGAGCCAATGAAAGTGCTCTCTTCTCGAAGTCCTTCATAAAGATGTCTGCGACCACAGGAGAAACTGGAGACCCCATCGCCACGCCATCCACTTGAAGGTAGAATTCACCGTTCCATAGTAAGTAGCCAGATGTAAGGCAATGTTCCAACAACTTAGCGTATTCCTCTGACATGTTCTGCTCCCTTAACCTTCTCTTGACAATTTCAATGCAGTCTTGCACAGGTAAACTGGTGAACAGTGACTGGACATCAAAACTGACCATGATTTCCTCATCCGTCAAAGTTAGGTCTTTAATATCACGGATGAACTGGTATGAATCCTTCGTATGTGTGCTACTATTACCACGCAGAGGTGAGAGAACACCCGCTAGGTGCTGAGCCAATTTATAGGTGGGAGCATCAATTTGACTCACTATAGGACGCAACGGTAAATACGGTACGGTACGGTAATTGATGCTCCCTAATAATTGATTCCTAACAATACAATCATACAAAGGAAGAAATTACTTCTCAGGTAGTGGCGTAGGGATAGAACCGGCGTAGATTATTTATTTTGTCTCTTGTCTTCATTTTGAAAATATTTGTAATGAATAACTAGCTTAATTTGCAAATTTTGTATGCACATCCACCCTTAAAATTTATTGTCTGTGGTTTAGTAATTTTTCTTTGGTGGGTAGTTTTGTTCTTATCTTTCTTATTTTGATGGAGGTAGATCTATCAAATTTCCTCCATTGTCAGTCATCCGCAGACCACGAACCCTGTAAAGTGTTCGAAACGTTGGAATGAAGTTAAAATTAGTTAATATACGCGAGTTTATCCGTTTTCATAATTTTATTTCATGAAATAGAAGAATTTTTACTAACCAAAAATGACATAAATCACATAACATTTTTTGTTTGTTTTTACATCAAAAATGCGTGGTTAAAATCTTTCGGGTTTAAACAGCCCATGGTGTATATCGTCGCCTGGTACCCACATCACAAGCCTTAATTCTGCCGTCTTAAGAAGAAAAACCATAAGTGACATTTTTTGCTAAATTGAGTTATTACTAGCCTCGGAATCAGGGAAAAAAATAGAATTTTTCTATCTGACAGTTATTTCTGTATGTCCTACAGATGCCGATTTAGACAAGCATAAGTCCACGTTTTTTTAGCGAAATTACTTCCGTTTTGAAACAGAAACACCATAAGAACATATTCATAGGCAGAAAAGACTTAAGTGGCGACTTATGGTTTTTGATATTTTATCCCGAATTGGACTCCAACATTGATATCAGAAGAAGAAAAATCATATTTGTATATCGTTTAAAAGTACTAAGTAAAAAACCCACAAGTTGTCAGGAATGTTGTCGCTTTTTATCATGTATATTTTTTATTAATCACAAGTCTCCGAAACAGAAAAAACATAAGTTGGCAAGTTAAGTTTTTTCTCTCTCTTAGGACTTGTTCTAATGCTTTTTTTTGCTTAGTGTCAGCCGCTTAAATATGAACTTAAGGTTTATTTCTCAAACGTTGTTGTAACTTATGCTTTATTAGGCTAGTAGTAGCCCCCCGATTGCCTCTCGCCCTACGTCATTAGGCTCAGAAGGTGCTTTCCTGTGAAATACGTAGTTTGCGCGTAGTTTGGCACATTGTCGTTGTACGTAATTCAGCACCATCTTTATAATATACGAGAAGTGTCTTGCATTTAATGCAAGTACATCTATAATATTACGGTTTTAAAAACAGACTCCACGGAGGACCGAAGCTTCGCTCCGGGGGCCCGAGGAGCTCCTATCCCAGTAATTTTGGGCGAAGTCGAAGGGCACGTCGCGTGAGGGCCGAAACATTACCGGAACCAATGTTAATCTATGTTGACCTAGTCCGAAGGGCGAGTTCCAGGGTGGAAGGCCTTCACTTCGAGGGTGCATGTCACTTGCGAGTACGTAAAGCGAGGCCGATGGTCATGCTTCTTCAATTATCCCAGCATCTAAATAAGCCGACTACTGCGATGGACCCAAGGCCCGACCGGGGAGCCCACAAGGTACAACCGTCCTTAACTGTCTTTATAAAAAATAAAAAAATCGAACCGGCTGCTGATCTGACAGCAGAACGGCTAAATCTTGCTTTTAGTGTTCCTCTTCAGCCGCACCACATCGTCTGCCTAGTTAAGCTCGATTTTTAGTGGCGATTTGGTACCTATCATCACTACTTTAATGTATTTTTAAATAAATTTATCACTACTTTAATGTATTTTAATTCCATTTAACAGCAGAATGAAATTTGGACAAAGTTAAAATGTTATATAAAATAAATAATAACATTATTATTTTATTAAACGTAAACGTCTCTTAATATCGATTTTAAAAAGGAAAAACTACTTGAATATAAAGTGTATAACCTTAGTTTTATGGTACTTTATCCATTGATGTCGAAAAAATTGTTCTTGCCTCTAATTTTATCTTCTGTAGGAGTTTTTTTTAAACAAACATCCTTTGCTCATTATATTTCATATTCTTGTCCATTGGACTATTGGTAGGTACTGTGACAATAATAGTTACCTACTTTGCTAAAAATGTTTAGCTGAAGTTACCAATAACTCGTTCACCGAGACATCCGTTACTGCAAAAAGCAGTGTTTTTTTACATTTTTTGACTTAATGACGAAGTCACATTTTCATAGTTGGTTACTTTTATTTTCGGTGTTGGTAGGCTTGTTCTTTTTTAAAGTTTCGCGATGCCCATGCTTTAAGGATATTTTTTATCAATATTATTGTTATATTTAGATGTCCTTTTGAACTCTCTGTTCGATTTTGTGCCTGTGAAATCTTGCCTAATTAAAAAAAAATAGAATTATCGTCGATTTTGGCCATAGCAAATGTGTCCTGTGGAAAATATATGCAATTTTGCGACATTGTTTTACTTAATTGACCATAATTTCTAAAGAAAGATGCTAAAACACACAAAACTTCCCAAATGAATTAACAAATGTATCCAAATTAATTTAGCATTGAGATACTTACACTTTCAATTTAATTTTGTAATTTTTTAACTTCGTCAAAATCAGTCTTGCTTTCATTCCGCATACGTTACTCCATGTTTTATTAATCCCTGCTATTATTATTAAAGTCAGAATTTGATTCTGTTTACTAAATAAATAAAACACAAGTACCCTGTTGTGTTTTTTCTGTTTCTGGACCGATTAGAAACGTAAGCATAAGCGTGTACTTATGGTTTTTTTTCTTAGACCTCATAAGACAAAACTAACGGAAAAAAACATAAGTGGGCACTTGTGTTATTTCATGTTAGTACTTCTATTATGTTACTACTTACTTTACGACGTAGAAACAGTTTTTTCTAAATAACTAATTTAAATAAATATAAAATGGAATATTATGCAATGCATAAAATATTTACAATATTGTTTTATTCATAAACAAAAGTTTCCACCTTATATTTCGAATTTAAGTTATGTTGGCTGACGTGCAAAGTTTTTTGGCTTTTTCTCGAAACTAACTTTTTGGCATTTATGGTTTTTTTCGTTAAGACGGCAGAATTGAGCTTACCGTGGGACTAGGTCGATTTGTGTAAGATGTCCCAAGATATGATTCTTTTTAGTACAGATGGTGTATTTTTTAGGCTCTAGTGCGATAAGTGTGTCAGGTACGTCAGGTTTGAAACTTAACATCTGTACTAAAAAAACGTCGTACGAGACACGTGGAAAAAGGAATTTTGTAACTCGTATCGATTTAAAACACTTCCTATCTGTCCAGTTTTAAAACATCGCCACTCGTTTCGAATTTCATGTTTTTCGCACTTGTGTCGTAATGTACTATTTTATTTTATTTCGTATTCATTCTGTAAGTTTGCCCAACAATATTTATATTAACTTCCATTTAATAATGTTTCAATTAATTGTAAATTACTTGCAGTATTTAATGGCCCTGATGTTGCGCTTCTTCATGTGTGTCGGACGTCTCAACGAAATACTTTATGTATATACGGATGATTCCGGGGACGAACACGACGTAATGTTTCTTGTATCTTTTTTCTGTGATTTTTTATAAAATGTTTCAAAAGAGGTTACATTGGAGTCCGTACTTCCAAAACTACGATGGCGCGACGGGTACCTACATAGTTAAAGTACGAAAAAAAGTTTTCAATGAAAACTAAAGTTAACGTCATTAACGAAAAAGGCGACTAATTAAAATTTTGTGTGAGCGATCTTAAATACGCGCCTAATATATTTTTTAAATTCGCTTCCTTTTTCTATTGTTAAGAGTTATTGGCCAGAGGATACTTCTTTAGGAAGTTTGTACGACTAACTCTCGTAACACAATGGACGCAATCGTGGTTTTTGTTGTGATTAAGGCCTTGTATAACTATGTACCATATTTTTGCAATCTGCCCAACTGGCTCTGTCTGCAAGTCTGCGATAAGCTTGCTGGACGATGATGCAACAAGGATCAACATGTCGGCAGCTGGCGACCTGAAGTTGCTTTTCTTGAGCTCCCCCCACTGTTTTCCCATGTAAATAATGTTAAGTTGAGACAAAAATAGACTGGAGGAAAACTAGTTTAAATCCTTAAGCTAGCTCATTTTACTTAAAGTAGACATTCCTTTATTTTTGAAAAGAAACAAATCTTCATTAAAAGGTTTTTTTAAACTCGCTTGCTTCGCCCGGGACTCGAACCAACTAGAATAAAAATAAAAAACACTCCTTATTTTATTATACTAACGGTAGTATTAATATTCAGGATAAAGTTTATATAAAATAAAATAAGTAAAAAAGTTTTAAGTTAAACGGTTTTTATTGCACCAAAATCTAGAAAATAAAAATTCGTTG
>JALPQI010021734.1:0-13937 GCA_025490895.1 Thaumatotibia leucotreta
AGTCGCAAATTCAAAAAATTATATAAAAATAGTGGTTCAACCTAGAGTCATGATTCTTTTTTTTATTGATAGCAAATTTAATCTCCTTTTTGGAACTATGCATAACTCAATACCTGCAACTAGGTACTTTTCCCCGTGCACAGCCACATTTTATGATTGTAACTTGTAACTGTTAAAAGTACTGCGGAATAAATAATATACGTATTTATAATGACAAAATCTTGTTTTTTTTGGAGTTTCTTACTTACTTTAGGTCTGTCATATTTACTATGAAAAAATGAGTCTGAGGAAAATGAGATGAGGAAATTCCAAGTCTTATCCATGTTATGTTTAATGTTTAAGGTCATTCACCCGAAATGGCACTTCCCATTCCGATCACTGTTTATAATTTAATTGAGGACTCCATAATGTACACATATAATAAAGCTAAAGAGGGTCGAAAATACGTGGAAGAATATTTACAAAAAAGTTATGTAGCAGGATGCTTAGCCAAGTTGCCAATCGCTAACGCTTAGTAGCGTATCGTAGTTTTCCCTCTATGTCGCTCTTCCACATTAGTGCGACAAGCTGCCTTTCGTTTTCTGCGTTTCGACAATTAAGCGTTAGCGATTGGCATCTTGGCTAAGCACTCAGGTCTTAAAATCTATAATAGGCCACTAAGATCACATTAGCAACTAAATATATTTAATCTTGACATGAGGTTCGGTTTATGTCGGAATTTGGCTACAATTGTCGTGTTTTTGTGACCATTGTAAATATGCTTCGCAAAAAAAGTAGTTATTTACTGCTGATTTATTAAATTTCCTGCACTACATTTATGTTGGGGGCAAACAAACGCACGGCCCTTCCGTAAGCGCTAACTGTAACCTGTGTCTATCCCCGATTGGAGGAATAGTGAATTTACAATAGGGATGATGACTGTAGTTAAAATAAATTATTAAACATTATGCACGACATAATACACGAAGAAATTATTACTAAGATGTAGATTGCAGTAATTTTTGTACAGAACTGCTATTTAATAAATTGAAAAGAACTTAAAAGAGTAGGTCATTTGGCAGTACTCAAACGTGACGTCACGTTTGAGTAATTCATATTCCATAGTGGTGATCGTTTTGACAGTTCGAAAAAAGATGCTGATTTGACTTGCCAGTCATCATGCCTATTGTAGCACTAGTCAACGTGGTGAAATTGGGACCTGGCCTGGTACCGCGAACATCGAAGTTCGCAAATTTCGGGGATTTTTCTCTGTCACTCTAATGACGCCTTCGTTGGAGTGACAGAGACATATCCCCGCAATTTGCGAACTTCGATGTTCGCGGTAGCAGGTCTGGTCCAATTTGACCTACGTAATGTTAACATTTCATTGGAGAAAAACAACTTACATATCCTGTCGTTGCTCGAGGACGCATTAAGCGAGCTACTGAGTGACGTGAGACGGGATAACGCGTCGGACGCCTGCGTACTCGCTGGAACAAACACAAGTCAATTAATAGTACATTACTGCAGTGTTATTCACTAAGGAAACCGCCTTGCTGTCAGCGCTGTGTCAGCGCTGCGGCAGCGTCGAGCCTAAAAATGGTATTCACTAATGTACTTTAAAGCTTTAAACGACAGTAGTGCTCGGCGACGAATGCGGCGTGAGTTGGAACTACACTGCGTCGAGAGTTTGACGTTTAATGTACGAACTTCGTATTCTCTAACGAAAAACAGCGACGAACTCGCCCACAACCTCGCTCACAGCCTCGATTCCTAATGTCAAATAAAACAGCTAGGATTTTAGACAAGGCTGTCTCGACGTCGAGCTCGTTGACGAACGCAGCGTCGAATGTGTGAATAAGAGAATAGCATAGCTGCAGACGCCGGGAAAGATGGGCTTATCGGCTGAGTAGGTATGGACAGTGATACGAAGCCGGTAAGCCCATTTCACGGCGAGGATGTATAGTGCTTTTCTCAAACATGAAACAATGAAATAAACGTATTCGTCTGTTTTAAATTTTTAAATTGCCCCCATTTAACTATCGTTGGCACAAAAAAAATCATCATCATCATTATCAGCCTATGATAGTCCACTGCTGGACGTAGGCCTCTCCTATTAACTATGCGTATAGACGCATTAGGAGGTAAATGCCCATAATCGCCACACTGGGCAAGCGGATTGGCGATCGTAGTAATGTGTCCATTATGATGACGCTACTGTCCATCATCAATCTTTTATCAAATAATGGTCAGTGACACTTCAATCCCTTAGTCGACTCTTACGACACCCGCAGGAGTTGGGGTGGTGAAAAATGTATTCTTACTGCCGTCACCACACGGCTACACCCTGTATACTTATGTATTTATGTACTTACGAGGCGTGGGTTTGAGGGAGAGGTTTAGCGGGGCATCTTCATCCCCGCCAGCCTTCAGTCCGAGATCCAGCGGAGAATCCTCCGTACTCGTGTTATTCGACTTTGTGCTGAGATTCAGACCGGAATCTGAAACGAGAACAATTAACATTAACCCTAAACTTGGTAGAATTAAAAAAAATCGTGCGTTCTAGCCTCCTCGCCGCTGTGAAGAGCAAAAAATTCTGTCTTTAAAAAAAATACAAAATAGGGACAAAAAGTGTGTATCTTTTAAGATACACTGCCAAATTAAGGGTGTCTAAAAGTCAATACGTTATTAATTTAATAAAAACATACAATTTACAGGTTAAAAACAAAAAAGTACTAACTAGTCAAATAACCCGCCCCGTGTCATCGCGGCCATTGACGTAAAAGCCTCTAAACATTCTTTGTCCCTTTTGCTCTTATCAACATGCCATTTACGTTTACATGTCGTACTACATGTCGCTGTTTAATTGTAATTTTGAAATTTTACTTAGGCTACAAAATGTAAGCACGTAATGTTAGCAAGTTGTGTTTGCCTGTAATTGGGTGAATACTACGTCATGTTTTGTTTGTGCTATTATTTAAGTTCATATGTTTTGGTATTACACCTGTTGGCAAATCTTAATAAATAATAATAATAATCAATATGTCCACAAGAGTGAAAGGGAAAAACAATATTTAGCGGCTTGATACGTTACGAGTCGTTTATGAATAAGGGGGTTATATACTGAAATTAAGCGGCGGAATAAGACCCGCTTAGGGCCAGCGTAGGGACTATAGCCCAATCCCTCTCATATATGAGAGCAGGCCTGTGCCCAGCAGTGGGCCATTATATAGGCTGAAATATATATATAATATATATACTGAAATGAATATAAAATACCTGCTGCAGCGGTGGAGCCAGCGGCGCGAGACTGACCCCGCTTTGGCTCGCGATAGTTTGTAGCAGCTCACGGGATATACCTGGAAATGAATATACAATACCTGCTGCAGCGGTGGAGCCAGCCAGCTGTCTCTCTAGCGCCGCGAGACTGACCCCGCTTTGGCTCGCGATAGTCTGTAGCAGCTCACGGGATATACCTGGAAATGAATATACAATACCTGCTGCAGCGGTGGAGCCAGCGCCGCGAGACTGACCCCGCTTTGGCTCGCGATTGTTTATAGCAGCTCACGGGATATACCTGGAAATGAATATACAATACCTGCTGCAGCGGTGGAGCCAGCCAGCTGTCTCTCCAGCGCCGCGAGACTGACCCCGCTTTGGCTCGCGATAGTCTGTAGCAGCTCACGGGATATACCTGGAAATGAATATACAATACCTGCTGCAGCGGTGGAGCCAGCCAGCTCTCTCCAGCGCCGCGAGACTGACCCCGCTTTGGCTCGCGATAGTCTGTAGCAGCTCACGGGATATACCTGGAAATGAATATACAATACCTGCTGCAGCGGTGGAGCCAGCCAGCTCTCTCCAGCGCCGCGAGACTGACCCCGCTTTGGCTCGCGATAGTCTGTAGCAGCTCACGGGATATACCTGGAAATGAATATACAATACCTGCTGCAGCGGTGGAGCCAGCGGCGCGAGACTGACCCCGCTTTGGCTCGCGATTGTTTGTAGCAGCTCACGGGATATACCTGGAAATGAATATACAATACCTGCTGCAGCGGTGGAGCCAGCGCCGCGAGACTGACCCCGCTTTGGCTCGCGATAGTTTGTAGCAGCTCACGGGATATACCTGGAAATGAATATACAATACCTGCTGCAGCGGTGGAGCCAGCCAGCTGTCTCTCCAGCGCCGCGAGACTGACCCCGCTTTGGCTCGCGATAGTTTGTAGCAGCTCACGGGATATACCTAGAAAGATAAATATTCCATCAGCGGCCTTAGGGCTTGTCCATTAATCACGTCATACGATTATAGCCTATTTTAGACTCAAATAGTGATATTTTCAGGACTGAGGATTCTTAAATTTCGGTTCAGAATTTGACATCGGGTTATATTTAAAAAGTGACTTTAAAAAAAGTATGGATGATTTATCTTTTAATAACTATAATGTTGTTCAGAAAGTAAAGAAAAATTACACGCGATCTGTCCGACCACTATGGTGATAATTAGTGTTTTTATTCTAAATTGTGTTAGTTTTCAACAATGAATATCTCGGTCAGACTGCTATTTCGACATTCGCCAAACAAGGACAAAAATTCAAAACTCTGACATTTGGTATAAATCCCTCATTTCCTGTGCTTTACGTGATAAAATGTTTTAAAACGCAACCCAAATAGATTGTTTTTATACGCCGCTCGTCCCTTTTCTTGTCGTCAGATCTGTCAATGCTGTGAAAAACCTTTAGACGAACTCTCTTTGTCCTTCATATAAGAATTAACCTTTATTTCCTGTGAAGGCACAGTTTTCTTTCTAAAAACAAACCACGAAATCCTTCAATATTCACAATAATACACACGCTGTATACTTACCAGTGTAATCTGCAAGGTTAGCCGGACTGTCCGTCCGGTGTCCGGATCGGTCCGGTTTGTTCGGCAACCGGATGACTTCGACGGACGACCGCGAGTTGCCGTACTCGTCCTGTCAAATATTGCTTGTTTAACATAGGAAAATACAACGTTGTACACATGTACAGTCACGGACTTTAATTGATAAGCCACTTGTCACTGTGCGTATTTTAGCCGTGTAATGCAAATCGGGTTTAGTCGCATTTACTCGTAAATCCTAATAAAGGAAGTAAAGTCATCGTATAATAGAAGAGCAAAAATTATATTTCTATCTTTATCATTGTGCGTTTATGAACTGTCACTAAGGTTCGAATCTCTTAACTAAAATGTTAAATGGCGAACTTGACATTACATTCAATGCACTTAGCTTTATAATTATAACTATGACGTATTATCGGAGGTGCTCGTCAGCAACTCGGCACAAACGCCATGTTAGCGTAGTTTTCTGCAAAGAGGTTATCATTTCAAGCGTGGTTTCGATGAGCCAATTAAATGTCTTAACTTTTGCTACGGTTAGCCAATGACCGCTTGCATTTTCTTCGGAAGGTGACATTACCATGGTTACGTAATAACAAAAAAGTTTAACCGATAATAATTGATCCATATTTTTCCGGAACTGACGTTACTATAGTTACGTTATAACATCCGCATTAGTCCTGAGACGTCAATCTAACTTCAGAGCCCAGATGGTAATTTGACTGCTAAGCTGCTACGTAGGAATTTTCGTTCTCTTTCCTTTTAACGGCTGTAACTGTCAGATATTTTTTCAAAGTTTGAATTTCAGTCAGAAACTATCAAGTCTCTATTAAACATTTGTATGGCTACTGACATAGGATTAAGATAGACTGTCAAACGTCTATCTACCATATTTCCACAAAGGTGACATAAGTATTCAACTAACGTCAACTAGGAGCTGTGACGAATTATAAAAAAGACAGTAATAGCATTTGTCTCTGTCAATGAAAAAAATAATCTAAAATTGCCCGATAACATCATATGGCTATTTATATAAATATCTTGACTTGAAAAAATACCTCGCCTATTAATGACAGATAAATCATGGCATCCGAAGATGAAGAAAACATGATTAAATTACTAAACGGTTTTAGACAAATCCATGAAGAACTGTCGTTATCCAGTTTCCTCTAGGAACAACGACATCTAGCGTCTAATAATGGCCGATGGCTAATCCTTAATTTTCGTCGACGAAGGAATTTTTATTATGTCAACTAGTTTTGTTTTATTATGTCAACTGTACAGTCACGGACTTTAATTGTTAGGTCACTTGGCAATGGATGCAATTTGGTCGTGTAATATTATGGGTTCGGTATTTTTCGTTAGTAGGCACAATTGCGACATGACCGATGTTCCCCGATGATGTGTCAGTTAAATACGAATCTTCGTTGCGTCAAAATTTCAATATGTCAAAACTAGTTGACATAATAAAAATTCCTTCGTCTACGAAAATTAAGGATTAGCCATCGGCCATTATTAGACGCTAGATGTCTTTACTCCTCGAGGAAACTACGCTAACATGGCGTTTGTGCCGAGTTGCTGACGAGCACCTCCGATAATACGTCATAGTTAGATTTACGAGTAAAAGCGACTAAACCCTGATTTACATTACCCGGCTAAAATACGCACAGTGGCAAGTGGCCCAGCAATTAAAGTCATACATAGTACAGTCACGTCTAAAACAATGTACATATACATTTCAGAACGTATGCCTATAACACGAGGATTAAAATCGTTACTATATTTTTGCAGCCGACCGATGGGCTATAAACACGAACAAAAGATACGCACTCCCGTGCAAAAAAAAGAGACACGGCGACACTCGCCCGGCGGTGATAGTTGATAGCGGGGCGAGTATCGCCGTGTCTCTTTTATTAGCACTACACGGCAGTGCGTATCTTTTGTTCGTGTTTATAGCCGATAGTTCATAGCTTAGTACCTCGCGGTGAGACCAGGGGCCCATTTTTCAAAAGCTTGTAACTTGTAATACAAGTGGAAGTCTCATTTTGACACTATTAATTGGATAAGGACTTCCGCTTGTATTACAAGTTACAAGCTTTCGAGAAATGGGCCCCGGTGCCTTAAAATCCCAGTTTAATAGGATTCAACAATTTTTGACAGTTACATGGCCTCTCTATGATAGACAGTGATCGGCATAGGGTGTGCCATTTCGGGTTATTCGCAACCTGTTACAATGACTATGTCATCTGACTCTGCTGACAAATTGGTTGTATAACAGGTGAGAATAACCCGAAATGCCACACCCTATGCCGATCACTGATGATAGATTACCCACTAGTCATGTCAGCAGAGTGTTGAGCATCATTTTTAGTAACTATGCAACTTTAGTCCCCTGGGTGAGGTGACAGAATAACAATAAAAAAGACAAGAAAGCAATTGATATCTCACCACTTTCTGCCGTTTGCTGGGGAGGGGGGACCGTTCAGAGGACGGATGGACGGACACATGGGGCGGGTCCAACGATATCGTCTTCTTTCGCCCCCGATTCGTCGTCCCTGGTGGCGCCTGCGACAATCGTTAATATAAAACACACTCAAATAAAAATAAATAATAAAAAAACAGATCAGATTTGGACTACCATATAATCACACCCGAATGAAGCACTAGTCCCACTAAGATCGGCGATACAAACTGTCAAAAGGGCATTCTTTAAGAGTTTCAACCGTCATGACTTCGGTGGCAACATTAATACTATACAGGGCGTCCCAAAGTTATGGGACATGAAGGGGAAGTACCTTAAATATCGTAGATAGTGTATTTTGCTGGAAGAAGACTTTATGTTATTTTCAAAACTTAGTAATTCTGCATTCACACTTTTTCAAAGAATTACATGCTTCGCCCGGAAATCGAACCAACTACTTTTTTTTTCGAATTTTTAACCAAACTTTTTTGGTTATTCTTTTAGTTTTAGATACTAACGGCCTTATTCATAAAAATTCCTTGTTGAAGGTTTGAGGGGCCCAATAGTTATCGAGCCGATAAGTCTTGTTGAACGGTTTATAAGAAGTGTTATTCATAAACGCTCAATATCTCTCCGATAACTGTTGAGCCGCTGTTGAACGGATTAGACGCGTTATGTTGGCGCCTTGACAAAATCATAGACAAAAATGTGGTCTCACCGCAAATTAAAAAAAAGTTTGACAGCTGTCTGGCGGGAATCCGCAAATATTTAAATTAAAAAAGTTGGAGATTAGTTTTCCCACCATTTCTGATTCGTGTAATGTTGCATGTAGAGAAAATCGAAACTGCGTAACTACTTACAATAAATCATCGGATATTTATTTTAAATACCTATCTAAATATAATTAAGTATCTCTGGATACATATTTAATAATAATCAGATGAATAGACGATATAAAAAACTATACACCAAATCAGACTTTCATACCTTTATCTTTTCTTTTCTGCCTACTTTAAACGCATGGTTATGCACCTGTCAAAAATCAGCTGATCAAAATTTTGGTCGCCATCTTGTTAAATAAGAAGTTATAAGACCGTTATAGAAGGGTCCTCGGCTCTATAACTTTCGGGGGATTTATAGTAGGTTTGAGCGGCTGAATAGCGCTATTGAACGTTTATGAATAACGTTTTTAGCCATCCGGTCAACAACGACCCATCAGCGGGCGCGTAACTTTTTATGAATAAGGCCGTAAATCTCTTAAGAAATGTTTTTATTTTTTATCCATACTTTCGAATGGCATCATAAAATAACGAAAAAAACATTTTTCGTATTAAAGTAGGTTCGATGCCCAGAAAAAACAATTTTTTTTTGGAAATTTTTTGAATGCAGTATTATTTAATTTTCAAAATAAAATAAAGTCTTCTTTCAGCAAAATATCCTATCTACGATATTTAAGGTACTTCCCCTTCATGTCCCATAACTTTGGGACGCCCTGTTTATACTATTATTACTATACCTAGATATTTTTCTAGCAGGAACGAGAGATTGACAAAATTAAACATCGACATGATTGTTATCGATAAGTCTTGTAGTAGTCGATAAATAAATTTAATTCATAAAATAATGCGCAGTAACTTAGAGATAATCTACAAGAATGCAAACCATGTTCAAAACGATACATTATTTTTCTTATAGGTACCTTGTATTTTGTGCCCATTAAAAGAACAGAGACTAATAAGAAACACTCTAACTCTATAGGCAATATTTTATACGAAGTATTAGATATTTAAAAATAAAGCTTAAATGAGTCTTGTATTTCTTGGCTACCTGATTTTACGAAGTTAGTATGTTTATGAAAATAGGGTGTACGCATCGATAAGAGTTATGTCCATGTTTGATTTAATCTCTGTCAATCTCTGGTTGCTGCTAGAAAAATATCTAGGTATAATTATTATTACTCATTCAAGTTTTGTAGTTTTGGCCCCTGATATCTTTGCAGTTAGGGTTGCTGTTAGTCAAACTATTACAGTACAAAAAAGCAACGTTTTAAGGAATTGTCTGACAAAATTTATAGTCTACAACAATGTGGTAAAGGTTATAAAAAACGGTCATGCTCTGGAAATAAAATGTCTGCGGTCGCATCCAAATTCCAAGACTTTCTATACTTTATGTAAATGCATGTAAATGGGTGGAGGCAATTAGGCTCTAGACATTTTTTTTTGAGAATGATTCAGAATAAAAGCCTTATTTCTCAATAAAAGGGACAGCCGTCTTCGTTTATATGTAGGTGAAAAAAGATAAACATTAAGGTATCGTAAAAATAATCGTATTTTTGACAAAAACGAGTAGTAAGTACATTCTGTCATAAATAGTGATCGGTATCAACGTGCACTTTTCGTAGCAAAGCGTTGACGGAAAAAGAACGTATTTATTTTAGAATTATAACTAACGTGGGACTCAAACATTAAAATATTATCAAACCGGGTTACTCATGCATTTAAGTCGATGATTGCTCGACATGTTTCGACCCATTAATAGGGTCCTCTCGTCCGGAGCCCGCAGTACGCGTCGGGCTTTGGCCGGGGGTGCTCCGGACGAGGACCCTATTAATGGGTCGAAACATGTCGAGCAATCATCGACTTAAATACGTGAGTAAGTAACCCGGTTCGATAATATTTTAAGCGTATGAATATTCAATTTTGTTCCACAAATTACTATAAAATAATATGTACTCACCTTCTTACGATTGCAACTCTCAAGTAAACCATTTTCGCACCACTGTATTATTTTTTAAACAATGTACGTCAAATTACATGAATTTGTGTCACAACATATTAATCATTATAATTTAAATAACTGAATAAAAATTACATATAAATAATTGGTTTCTCTGTCAACCATATCTTGCTACCAAAACTGCAGATTGAAGACGATCACTACTTAATAGGGTGGTTCTTATTTTTGCGATTTTGTAGGATGTTCGAACCAATAAAGGAGCTCTTTGCTTTCCCGATTGCAATTTCCTATGAGACACCCTCTCATTTTGTTATTTGATAAGTAAACCATATATGTTTTTTTTTTTTTTTCATTTATAATAAACAAAAATTAGGAGTCGCTACCGAAGTACGAATTTCAAGAAAGGCAAAATCATTAGTCGTTTTTTTATTACTTCGGTAGCAACCCCTAATTTTTGTTTATAATAATTGAGCAAATATGGTTTATTTATCAAATAACAAAATGAGAGGGTGTCCCATAGAAAGTTGCAATCGGTAGGGCAAAGAGCTCCATTATTGGTTCATCCTACAAAATCGCAAAAATAAGGACCACCCTACTACGCATAAAACATAGACGTGGAAAGTCGTGCATGCAATAAATCCTTTTATAAAGGTCGGAGTTGCAGGCGTCTATAGGCTACGGTCACTGCTTACCATAACGTAGGGCATTTTCTTGTTTTCAAACGTCGGGGTATAAATAGTGTATTGTAAAAATTATGTACATACTACATTATTTAATACACAACCAAATACAAAATTGATAAATATTTTCTTCGTTTACCGCGAGGATTAAACATGAAATAAAACCATGAAAATGGATAAACTCGCGTATATTAACTAACTTACAGGGTTCATGGTCTGCGGGTGACACGCGAGTATACGCGAGTTTATCCGTTTTCATATTTTTATAACTTAAAAACGTTCCCATGCAGTCTAAAGAATACTTTAAAATTATAAAGCCAATACGAGTAGTTGACCGATTTAAGATTTCACGATTTTTATTAATATTTTAACCTTAATTACAAGAACTGAGACCGATTCACATATTACACTTACATTTTGTATTTTGCTAACTTTTAATAAAATACATACATGCTGTAAATGTAAAAAAGGTAAAGGCTGAGCCACACCAGATGCGTGTCCAGCACGTGCGCGTGTTTGTGGCGTGCGCGTTGTAGTGTCAGAAATGTCATAGTAGATATCACACCGCTTGCGCGTCACGGTCACGTGCACGTCACGCAAGCGGTGTGGCATCTAATATGGCATTTACATACGCTACAACGCACACGCCATAAACACGCCACGCACACGCAAATCCGGTTTGACTTGGCCTTAAATACGTAAGAAAACATATAATCAGAACCATCACCACTTTTGGAACATGCCGCCGTGTCGCTTACGAGCGCTATGCTTTATATAAATACCCGCCTACAACAATAAACTTAAAAAAAAACTACCGCAAAAATCGAAATTCGTAAATTTCGAGGATTTTTCACTGTCACTCCAACTCCAACGAAGGCGTCATTAGAGTGACAGAGACAAATTCACGAAATTTACGGATTTCGAAGTTCGCAGATCAGCTAAAAGTCATCTTAATTGAATTGCCATGCCAATTACGTTAATTAAATCGTGCAAGGTTTGTGTGTCAAATTAACTAGCAATATACAACGCAAACATACTTACATGCAATGACTTTTAAATAATAAACTAGTAACAATCTATTAAAACGTTAGTAAACGACACAAGCTTATTTACCTTTAAAAAAAACGTATAGAATAAATGCATCGCGGAATCCAAGCACAAGCGAATTTAAAAACAATTTGAAAACTGTCAAAAAAGGAATTATCAAATAGTGACCTTCCTAGCTTAGGTTTTTTATTGTTTAACCAAGTCAAACTTGTTCACTCACTATCTATTAGACTATGTTAGTACCTCTACCTGTCAATAGATGGCGCTAAGCGTCGACTAAATGCCGCCATCATTTATCTCACGTATTTTGCTTAAGTTTTGCTCTAATTTTTATTTTTAGTACACACTTCAGTAAGCAATCGATATTAGTTGATTATATTTAAAACTAGTATCTTATATCCGCTGATATTTAATACGTCATCGTCACCTATCTATAGGAATGTAATAAGTATCAGTTTGAAAAAAGGACAACATGGCTTTCTATATATTATAGAAAACAAAAAATAGTAAAAACACGCTTTTTTCGTATTTCTGACAGCAAACCCTTTCATTTGATACCCATATCATGGGAGTGGAATAGAAACAGCCTGTCTGCCATCTTGGGGAAGCCATATTGGATTTGTAATGACGTTTCTTAGCTAGTTATGTATTGTCATCAGAACTCAGAGCGTGTGCAAAATTTTATCCTAATCGAAGAGCGTGAAGTGGTTCAAATTAAGATTCCAAGATTGGTCTTACAAACATGGTTAGTTACAAGTAAAGCTAATAAAAACGTGTCGAAAATAAAAGGTTGGCAACGAACATGTAGTTCCCCTGGAATTGCAGGCGTCCAAAAGCTACGGTAACTGCTTACCAAAAGGCCAGATGTGTTTATTTTCCACCGTGGTAGAAGCAAATTATTGATTTTGAATCGGAGTTAGTTCTATTAATTAAAATAACTAACATACACTAAACATAAATGCTAGGATTATTGTTTTCAAGCTAACGCAAACCAAGCGGTATGACATCTGACATACGATTACATACATTACAGCGATCTGCAGTCACCCTGCGTTACGCATCTCGAATTGTTAGGTTTTTAATTTCTCTTGCCATTGTTTATTGAAAAATCAAATTTTAATATAATTATGTTTTTGGGACTGGGTAGGTAATATTATTATCAAGTATACTTGTAGACATTCAGTCTTTTACTAACTATTTGAACAAAAGAGGGACAGATAGTCTATCTCGAGGTGACATAATCACACCAATCATGTGCTAATCCTACAGAGCTAATCAACTAAAGGTATGTTTATTATCTACCAGGGGTAAAGTACTATACTTAGGTATGTTTATTAACATACATCGGAATCCACGGAGCTAAATTATTTATAAGTAGGGAGTTCCTATATCGATAAACTCAACTATCGATGCCCGTTATATATTATGTACTATTTATTACTTAAGAGTTTGCTTGTAAAAATGTGTTTTAAATAAAAACTAAATATAGTAAAACATTTAATAATAGCTCAATACCCTTCTTCGTTTTTAAAGACACATAACGTGTTTACAAATGACACTTATTGTTTCATATTGAGTGGCTAAGTAGATAATTTAGGTACGTCTATTTAATTATCAAAACAGATTGAGATAGTAATAACTATGCTGTAGTGCTATAGTTATTACGCAATATAACCGAGCGATTATTTAAAATATGTCACGTTGAACAATAGAACAGAAACACAATGTGGTGGGCTAACACTAGTATATTATACTTCGTTCTATATTATAGTTCTAATATAGAACGAAGGTGTTCAATATTTACTGTAGATAAGGGCTAGAAAATTTGCCGCATCGACCGGTTGCGATCTATTGTGGCAGCCCTGTTTTATATTTCATTACTAATACCCGTTGAATCCAGGAAGTTCCATATTCTTTGGGCTGTAATATTCTGTACGTCGTGAGGTTGAAGTACTTACCCAACTAGGTGAGGGCTTTTGTACATTAGTGGTCCGCAGGAGCAGAGGATGTGCATAGCAGTTTCCTCTGATTCCTGGCAGAACCTGCATGTCGCTTTTTGTTTCTTACCCATTAGAAACATATGTGCATCGATAACTGAGTTTATCGATATAGGAACTCCCTATTCGTCAAATAATTTCGCTCTGCAGATTCCGATGTTT
>JALPQI010021735.1:0-20582 GCA_025490895.1 Thaumatotibia leucotreta
GTAACTGGCATAGAAGTTAGATTTTGTTGATCACAGACGCTGTGTCACCGGCGTCGAACGTGTTAGTGGAAACAATTTTCTATGCAAGCTGCGACTTGCTTGACTAAGGGTAATGCCCCTTTGAATTTGAAAACCGCCAATGTGTCATTGGCGGGAAGTATTTTTACCGACTGTATAGCTACTACTGACTAATACCCCATCAATACGTCCATTCATATCCATACGTACTTACATATACGTCACCCCGTAGTGACAGTAGTAAGAATTCATTTGTCACCATCCAAACTCTTCACGTAGGTGTCGTAAGTTAGTCGTTACTCGACGATTGAAGTGTGACTGACCATTAATTTATTGATGATGGGCAGCAGCGTCATCATGGTGATCGCCAAGATGCCAAACCGATTGCCATACGCATAGGTACAGTCACGTCTAATAATATGTATACATTTCGGAACGTATGTCAAAGGTCTAAGGACCAAAATCGTATACATATTATTAGAGCCGACCGTAATAGGAGATGCCTACGTCAAAACTAAACTTGGCGAAATAACGTGATTTTAATACCTACCTACCTAACAACGTAATAAAAAAATACATACCTATGTGCTAATAGGTTCTGATAAATCTAAACCAACTTCAGAAAGGCGAATGTATTTAGTGCTAAACGGAGTCCACATTTTCAATGAAAAGTCATAAAAATAAGCATTATACATTCCCCGAATCTGAACCAAATGAAAGGATAACATTCTTTGAGTGGAATAAAAAACGTTCGCAGCTATAGACCGTCCGCGTATTGCTGGAAACGAGCAATATTTTTGAAAATAAGTGTTTTCCCCGCGAACAAAATAGTCTATCGTAAATGGGTTATTTGCCCATAAATAAATTGAAGCACACCCTTGCCTTCGTAAATAGCTCCCTAGTCCGCGTTTTTCTTGTTTACTGTTGTTCCTTTTTATTGAATTTTTACAACAGAACTTTTTTTACATCTTGATAACTGGACCTTACTACTTTTAGAATGGGGGCATAGTCTTTGTGTGGAGCATGATACCTTCATACCGAGTTTACTCCGTACGAATTTCATACATTCTTATAGGTTATTTATAGATATACTCACAAAGTCCGTTATCTCGAATTTTGTTTAAATGTGTGCCTGTTTCTACTAAGTAGGTACAATTGCCTCGCAAGCGGCTTGACAATCGCAGCAGGCTTAGCACATGATTGGTGCGACGGTATGTCGCCGCGAGATAGATCCCCCGTTCTTCCCTAGCTAAATTAACAAAAGAGGGACGGATTGACTATCTCGCGGCGAGATACTGTCGCGCCAATCATGTGCTAAGCATGCTGTAGTGTATCCAGTGGATCCGCAAGATGGATAATATGCTATAAGGCGGACTATCCACTATAAGGAAGTGTGCTGCCTATTATCAATCTTCCAATGAATGTTCTATTGACACTTTAATCCCATACCCCCTTATTCATAAAGTCCTCATAACTTAACAAACCGCTAAGTGTTGTTTGTCCTTTTCACTCTTGTGGATCTTTTAAATATTCAGTATAGGTAGACGTTTGACCTCGATCGTACCTGCTAGTAAGTGACGATGCAGTCTACGGTGAAGCACGCTTACCTATGAGATACCTATTCACTCTTGCCTTGAAGATATTCGGATTGTACACATGCGGAAACACAGATTCGGGCAAGGCATTCCACTCCTTGGCACCACTTTCCTTATGCAGACGCATAAGGAAAGTTGAAGCGAATCGATGTATTGATAAGAATGAAAGGGACAAACAATACCTAGCAGCTTGTTAAGTTAAGAGACGTTTGTGAATACTTATTTCCACCACCCCTAACCGTTAATTCGACAGAAATAAGGGATGGTCACGATCACAGAACAGATTATTATTCCGTGGTCACGATCAAGCCTACTTGGCACTCAATAGTCATAATAATTCCGGTTCAAAGACCATGTCCAGTAGTTCGGACGTTGTCGAATTAAGGCTTAATATCCCTTTGGGTATGTCTGTTGCCGCGAGACACCACTGTCGCTTTAATCTTATGCTAACCCTGACATATCTTTTGAAATACCTGTAGTATACCTGCATACAAGGTAAATAATGTGTTGTGTTATGCTCGCCCTGAGGCCACTAAGACTAGTAAATATTACTCCAACTGACGCTGCGCTGCACTCTAGATGCAGTACCAAGTGTTTTATGACCGTGTTGTCTGGAGGATAGTAAATCAAGCCGTGATGCTCGAGTTACTGCTCCTCTGTTGAGAAGAATATATTCTTTAGGAGTTAATAAAATTTGTATCCCCTGGAGTAGCAGCCCATATACCTACTGTAACTGCTTACCACCGGGCAGGCCATATGTTGGTGTTTGGGGTTTCGCTATTATATTTATTAATACTTAAAAATCTGCGAATGTGTTTCACGTCTTACGCCAAATGCTATGCAAAGTCACTCATATTAGTTTACCTTTTTTTACTTTCAACTGAAGAGTGATTCATTTACGAAATTACTTATCCGCCTTAAATATAACCTACCAACGAGTGATATCTCAAGTACATTGCTTTACATTGCGGGCCGAAGTATTTTGTATAAGAAATTGTCAAATTGTACCTAATTAAGATAAGAGCTATGTAATTTTACTTGTTATGTCCTGTAAATCATGTTAACTGTTAAGCCGTTTCAAACGTACAGTATGTATATTGCAGCAGACATACATTTTAAACCTACACTAAACCTGTCGTTTATTTTGAACCTTCGCAGAACACACAATATTTTAACGACAAACGGGCGACTTATATTTAATTTTATACTGACGTATCGGGCATTTGCAGAACACATTATGTAATTATTCCAATGCGCCAAAAATGTAAAACAGACGTCAACGTTTAAATTATACATTTTAAGGCCAGCGCCACGCCAGTAGAAAATGAAAATAATGTAAACAAATATGGCTGACTTTCAATAGAATTTGTTGCTTCATGTCGTGAAACACTTTCGTAGATATCTTTTTTATGTTAATACTTATAAATATCAATATTTTTTTATATTCAACGATTTTATTAATTGAAAACTTATTCGTAAACGTCTTCAAACTTAGCAAGTCCTAAGTATTGTTAGTTCCTTTCGGTCTTATGAATATGTCTCTAATAGCGAAAGGGAGACACAATACTTAACGGCTTGTTAAGTTAGGAGACCTTTATAAATAAGGGGGTAATGTTTTAAGCTGGTGATAAGACCAAGATCGTATTCTAAAAGTGCGGGCAGTTTTCGTTTTTATTTTGTTTTCTAGAGGCGTTAACTTGACTTGACTGTCTTGTATAATACTCGTATCTCACTTTATTATCCACATCTGTCGCGGAAACGTGAGTAAAAACCGTAATCTTGTCACCGAGTAGTTGACAGGCACGCTCTTGTCCCTGTCACGTGACACTTCCCTCGGATTTGCAAAATAAATGCGTTCGTTTGTCCTAAAAGCGTCAAGGGAAGATGTGAAGTTTAGAATTTCTTTTTATCGTTCGTTTTTTTAACGTTTTTGCGAAAATATATCTTACTAAGTGTTATTTTTCAGGATAAACTTGGATACAGACTGGACTGGGATACTATTCCACGTAGTCTAAATATTACTGCTATAAGTAAAATTCTAAATAACAAAATTATGAATAATAGAATTTATTGTGTACCTATACCTACAATGTAGGTTGTACGATATGTAGGTCCTACATATCGTGTAACATGTTCGTCGAATTCTTTTTTACGTGAATATACTAATAACATCAATGATTTCAATTAAAAATGTAAGTTTATCAAGGATTAAGGTTTTAAGTTGACGATAAGACCAAGAATCTGTTCTCAAAGTGGATTATTTCATAATCCCGCACTTTTAGAACACAATCTAATTCCACGCAGTCTAATATTATGCTACGAGTAAAATTGCCTTTTTTTCTCAAATAAATTGTAAAGATTTGTGTTGAAATGTAGCTTTTTCTCAAATTCGTCTCGATCAATTCAAAACAGTCACTTATTTCGTTTTTAAAATTCACCGATTTAGTATAATTTAAAAACAGGGAAGTATTTACTTTGTGAAGAGTAAAGAGAGCATCTTTCATCATCAGTTCCCGTTATTATGCCGCTTTTGCAAATGACATACATTACGGAGTAACACTTGTATTACTGTAATCACCAAATTAAAAATATATGAAAACCGACCTCAACCGATTTCTCTAAAATCCAATTATCAGACCCCAACTTCATACCAAACCAACGGTACCATCACGGGGTTATACCCATTCGATTAAAAATAAAATTTGAACATTGGTTCACGATTCTCGAATTCGTAACATACTTACCTACATACAAAAAAAAAACAGTTCTATTGAAAACCTCCTCGTTTTTTGAAGTCGGTTAAAACTAGGAAAAATACCATGTCAGCTTGAATATTTTTTACCACATAGCCATTGCTGATGTGACTAAGCGCCATCCCAAAGTAATCTCGGTAATCAGTTAACATCTCCCTCTTTTTCAGGTAAACCGGCGTCATGCGACACAAGCCAGGTAATCAAGATGAACGACGTAAAATCCACGGTCGATGTGCGATGCGAGCGAATTAGGGACCAGTGTGACGTGACCTTTATTATATCAGCAGGCACACCCAAGATGACAATCTGCTATGTTTTTCTCTTATTCACACATTCGACGCTGCGTTCGTCAACGAACTCGACGTCGAGACAGCCTTGGCAGACAGCCGTGGGTGTCGTAGGAGTCGACTAAGGGAAATACTGAGTAGCCAGCTTCTCAGCCGGTGGTAGGGTATTTTTACTAGTACCCGCCTGGTTGGCTACCACCGTACATTCGGTGTAAACGCCCGTGAAATGACTTACCTTCGTGTTTGCCGTGTTTCGGGGTCAGCCGGTGTATTTACCAGCATCTAGCGGGCCAGCAAGGCGGTGGCAACTAACAGGTTACTGATTGTCTCCTGTTCGTTGCCGCCGCGATTTGGGCTCTACTTTTCACTTACGATCAGGTGGAGTGGAGCCACTTTGTTGTGCCAACGTTATTTTTATTGGGTCGGCAACGCGCATGTGACACCCTGAGGTTGCAGGCGCCCATAGGCTACGGTGACTGCTTTCCATCAGGCGGGCCGTATGCTTGTTTGCCACCGACGTGGTATAAAAAAAAAAAAAAAAAAGCCTTGTCTACAATCCTAGCTGTTTGATTTGACATTAGGAATCGAGGCTGTGAGCGAGGTTGTGGGCGAGTACGTCGCTGTTTTTCGTTAGAGAATACGTCGTACGTATAGTATGTTGCCGCGAGATAGATCTCCCGTCCTTCACTAGCTATGTTAACAAAAGAGGGACGGATAGACTATCTCGCGGCGAGATACTGTCGCGCCAATCATGTGCTAAGCATACTGTACGTAAGGTAAGGTGGTAAGACAGAAAGTCGTCGTTAATACTGTGCCAGAAGGACGATTTTTTGTCTTACCCCGTCAAAAAAACCTTTTCATCTTACCCCACCTTACCTTATTTCGAAGTTCGCGCTATAGCCGCAGCAGTACCCACTGCGAGTCGGGACTCGGGACCCGTTGGAGCGCACATACTGAGGTAAGCTGGGGCCCGTTTCTCGAACGATATAAGACTAATAATATTATTCTCCGAATTATCAAATTTTATGAGTTGCCATGGCGATACACTATTAATATTATTCTTGTATCATTCGAGAAATGGGGGCCTGAAGTGGCCCAGATCTAACCCGGTATACATTCTAATGTGAGGCATCAATATAGTACTTCTTGCGAGCCACTACCTCGTTCGCGATTATAACGACAGCGCAGGATATATTTTGAACACGAATTCCGTGCGAGGAACGCACTCTGATTGTCTATCTCGTATCTTCCTTACTGTGTAGCTCGTTAGGTTGTTTTTGAAATGGAATGTTAACTGAAATGAAAAATGTCGAGGCCTGGGAAGTAAACTGTCTATTTATCTCGGGCAATGGCGGGATTTGTGGCGTGCGTTAGGAACAAGAGAATTTCATGAGATTTTAAATACATAACCGTCGCGTCGTTTTGTTGTACAATACTCAGTATTAAAACTCGATGATTCCTGCATAAAGTAAGGTAAGGTACACTCCGTTTGAACTTAGAAATCCCTTCGGATCCAAGAAAGAGACGGAAGGCTCGAGATACAACGACGACACGATAAAGCAGGACAGCAGTATTACCTTCGTGTGTTCCGAAGGGTTTTCTAAGTTCAGACAAAGTGTACCTTACCTACGCCTACAAACATGACAATAAGTATTTAAAATATAGGTAGATTCGATAATAGGCCAAGTGCCTCAATTGGTGCACGGGTTAGTGTATAGGTATTAGGTATTCATAATGTTTTTTTTTTTACAAATGAGCATGAAATAAGCCGTGTCGTGACGGCAGCAAGAATACATTTATCGCCATCCCAACTCTTTCCGCGGGTGTCGTAAGAGTCGACTAACGGATTGAAGTGCCACCGACCATTATTTGATAGAAAATTGATGATGGGCAGCAGCGTCATCATAGTGAACATATTATTGCCCTCGCCAATCCGCTTTCTCAGGCTGTCCGATTGATGATGGGCAGCAGCGTCATCATAGTGGACACATTTACTGCGATCGCCAATCCGCGTCAGTGTGGCGATTATGGACATTTACCTCCTAATGCGTCTATAGGTACGCATCGTTAATATGAGAAGCCTACGTCCAGCAGTGGACTGAGATAGGCTGATGATGTGATGATGAAATATGTTTAATTTTCACCATAATTTGTGATGACCTCTTTAGCTCATTTTAGGTGTCTGTATAGATAAACTCGTGGCTTGACACGTAAGTATCATACCGTATCAAATCAAATCACCTAACTCTTATATTCTAAACCTTAAAACAGTGTTACTACAGTCTAACTGGCCACACTTTAGTAGTGTAGTTACTACGTTTTGGTTCGGAATTCCCAGTTTGGGGATCCAACTGTCGCGAAGGGATTCTGCGTAATTACTCCACTCGTCAACTTTCTTTTGTCTTTCCTCTGTTGTCGCCATAGACAACCACCAGCAGACTCTTAATATGTAGGACACTCGCGTCAAAATGTTGCCTACACGCTATTATATCGTCTACTGATCATAAAGAGGCCATTACCTATATACTACGTCGTTCGTCTAAAGGTGCATGCAGACCAAAAGAACATTCGCTGTTCTAACCCCCTACTCTACGAAATTCGATCGTTACACGAAACGTGATTCGTTGATTTTGTAGAGCGGGGGGTAGAACAGCGAATGCTCTTTTGGTCTGCATGCATGCACCTTAATGCGGCCGCTGCATCAAAGTATGAGGTTGACGCAATTCTGTAATTCCCGCATTAGGAATACATGCCTTATCTGTCAGTTAATAAAATGTTTGATTACTTATACCTACTTGAATATAACGAGGTAGTCATTTGCACAAGAGTGATTACTTGTATTAAAATTATGTGATCGAAAGTATCATAACAACATTAAGAGCGTGTCACATACTTATGCGGCCTTGTATGAGATATCATTGCTACTGTACTTTCAGTACTTACGGCCCTAGCACATCCTGTGCTTGACAGCAGCTCACGGCATTCTTTTGCTAGCTACCTGTCTTCTTTTTAACCAATACAATAAAAAGAGACGGGTAGCCACTACAACGCCGCGACTTGCTGTCGAATATAAAATGCTCTAGACCCCCAGGTGTCGTAATGTTGTTTGTTTCAGGCAAATGATCTGTGGTAAAACTTTTTCCGATGACATCTTGAGACGAGGCCAGTAATAAGTATTTTGGTACATTTATATTGCCATGAGTATTTCTGGGCAAGGAATTCCCTTATTTTATTGCAATAAGAATTTCATTATATCTATTGCTAGGTATTATTACAGTATCACAGGAATTTGGGAAGAATTCTGTATCAGTTGTAACGGTTACCTATCATAAAGTCGAAAATTGTAATGTCGAATATTAGTATCCCGAAAATGTTTCCCATTTTATTAATTGGCCTAAATTTTGTTTGCCCGAAAGTACGTTTCCCTGTTTATTATTTACCCCCTTTCTCAATTAGCAGCAATTTTATTTCGCTTATGATTCGAATCAACACTCGTAAAAATTCCGAAGTATCATTTGCCAACTACTTTTTTTGGCATAAAGTATTTTGACCGATGTATTATTTCCCCCCCTATCAAACAATCGAATTCATTATTTCGAATAAACACTTGTTAAAATCCCGAAGTATTATTTGCCAACTACTTTTTGTGGCGTCAAGTATTCAGACCGAGATATTAATTTTCCCTTTATATTAAAAGACTAAGACTCCAAAAGCAAAAAAAAGCAAAGCTCCCGCCTTAGTCTTCTAACCTAACCTATCCGACTCGGATCTGCCCCGGGAGGGGGTCTATATCGGGTGGCATAATGTTTTTATTCCGAAAAATTTGTCGCATAATAACTTTACGCCGAAAAATGAATGGCATAAACATTGTTGCGCATATTTTTGTTATGCCGAAATTGTTAATCCTAACTTGGTTGTTCCTAAATATTGTTTGTCCTAATGATTTTCGTGTCTTATGTATATGTATCGAAAAATTATTGTGCATAATGGTGATGTTCCTACTATTTAATGTACTAAAAGTGATTACCTACCTTTAACTAACTTTAAAAATATTTTTTTATTCCTTATACTTAACTATTACTAAATAATTCGCCCTGTTGTCCAAAGAATTTAAGTGAGCAATTTTGACCTGGGAACCGGTCGACGAAGCCCCGCTGCGCGGGGCTTCTATTTCCGCTCTAAGGCATAAAAGGTACCTAACGAACCTATCCAGGTTAAGGTAGGGGAGGTTCAGATTATTTCTTTTTTAATCCGGGGGGCTTCGCCCCCCGAGCCCCCCTGGTGGGGGGCTTCGCCCCCCCGTCCCCCCTTTTTTTGGTTTTGTAAGTATGAGGATGTGTAAACAATTGATTACAAATACTTAAGTATTTAAAGACTACGCCAATCACTCCGCCCTAGCTTCGAAACCTAACCAATCCACGTCGGTGTTACCCTGGTTTACTTGAACATTTTTTTTAATCAATCACCCTGTTGTTCAAATGTTTTGCATGTTGTTATTAAAATGCCTTTTAAATGAAATTTCGGACGTGATAAAAGTAGGCGCAGTGAAAATTGACAGTTCGAGTAGTAGGGAAAACAATATTTATTACAATGAACATGATATTTCAATTACACGTAGCATCGACATAGCATCGATGGTAACCTATTGAAGTTTCGAAAATCCCTTATCCGATTTTCACTTGTCCGACAATCGTTCTTCTGGTTATTGATATAAGGGAAAATTACATTTCCGATTAATGAAAAGGTGGTTACCAAATCGATTGTCAAATAAAAATGTTGGCAACCGTTGTTCTGGTTACTGATATAAGGTAAAATGATATTTCGATTTCGCTTAGCATCGGATTTATGAAAACATGGTTAACAAATCGGTTGTCAAATAATAAATTTGGCAACCGTTCTTCTGGTTATCGAAATTCGGGAAAATGTTGATGTGGGATAGAAAACGAGGACCATTTCAAAAAATATGGTAAACATTGCACATGGATTATAAAAATTCGAGGAACCGTTTTCGGACAAGTGAAAATCGGACAAAGGATTTTCGAAAGTTCAATAGGTTACCGTTGTAACAGTAAGTTGTAAATGTAATGTATTATAATTTACGATTACATATATGTATTATCAAACCGCGATTAGAATGGGATTCGAAAGTACTGTTGACACGATAGTGTATAAGTCAATCAAGGATATATTTATAGATTTTTTCATATATTCATAGATTAAGTGCAGAGACTTACAGACAATAGATTAATTAATCACTCACTACATCTGTAAACATATCTTTCCTTAGTAAATGATGTGTCATTTGTTGTGTCAACAGTACTTTCAAATCCCTTTCTGATTCCGGTTTGATAATACAATTGACAACGTTTCAAAATTTTCGATGTCCCTAAATCGAAAACCATTTCGAGATATACGCATGTAGATCACAAAAATATATTTTTTAATTTTTTTTTCGCAATATTTTTGTTAAAAATCTTAAAAATAGTTTAAAGGGGAAGTGACGTCACGTAGCTGATTCAGAGCTGCCACTATAACCAAAAAAATCTTGTGGTTAGAATGTCACTTGTGTTTGGCATCGACATTTGACACTTGTTACCGTTATTCGTCGTTTTCTTACGTGTATGAAACATCACTTGTGACGTCATTTAGCTGGATTTTGACGTTTGTAACTTACGCTCTTTCTGCTCGAAGTAGTAATAAAAAGGGATTTACGCACGAAAATAGCAATTTTTTTGAAAAATAAAAAAATACGTGTATCTTTTAATATTGAGTTCTTTCAAAACAAACAATAAAAACTAGGACTAAAAAATATGAAATGTTGTCAATACAATTGTACATTAACTAATTGTAGGTAGGCAGGGTTTAATTTTGAAAGAAATCAATGTAGGAAATGTTAAAATCGTATGCGTAGTAAATAGGTGCAGTGACGTTCAGAATTGCATGGACAATTTATGAATAAATTAATTCATAAACTGTCCATGCAATTTTGAACCTGACTGTACATACGTAGACACTATCCGCTGGTAAATAAATAAATAAATATATTGGGACATCTTACACAAATCGACTTAGTCCCACGGTAAGCTCAATTAGGCTTGTGATATGGGTACCATACCAAGCGACGATATGTATAATAGATAGATACATAGAACATAGATATTTAAAAAATAGACAGCCAAGATCAAGGAACAAATATTTGTGATAAATAATTACACAAAGAATGCCCTCGCCGGGATTCGAACCCGGAACCTCCAGCTTCGTAAGAAGGTTACTACCAACTACGCTACGGAGGCTGACAAGCTGACTGATACAAGCCGATACTGTCTATTTCTCTAAAAAATAACGAACTCTAAAACTTATTTTGTCTTGTAGCATCAGGAGGAGGAGGACACATCACTTGACGGAACCTCTTATGAGCATTTTCCAACCAATAGGTCACATATTTGAGTATTTTATGATTTACTTTTGCGGTTGAATGAATTTAACTCTGATAAGAAAAAATACAATGTTGGCCTTACTTCGTGACTGCATTTTGGTAAATTAAACTATTTCACAATACATATCAAATGTAGTCAGTCAGTCAAATGTTTGTTAGTGTAGTGGCACTGGCCGTTCAAACGAAATGCATAGAACATGAGTTACCCACACACCAACGTTTACGCGTCTAACTCATGTCAAGGGTACAGTCAACAACTAACTTCCCTTCTATAGGCTTTGAGCTGACGTCAAACAACACTATCAAAAACGTCCCTATATCATACAAAAGCCATGTCGCTTACGACCTCTGCAACTGAACCGGTTTTCCACCTGAGTTCGAGGTAAATATTCGTTTGACTAGTTGATTTACCTTTGAAGCTTTGTGGAGCCGTTTATTCCTTAGGCCGTTCGCTCACGAGGCGACTTTTAAGCGATTTATGTTACATACCAATTTCCCTCAAAATAGGCATCGCTTGTGTTGTGAGTTACTACTCACTACCATGTCTACCATACACCTTTCGTCACACAATGTCCGACGCGTCTACTGAGCGAATTTAACGCTTCTTTCTCGAGTTGATTGAAAAGTTTCTGAATCCAGCACTCGTATTATGTCCCAAAATTTTCTGTACCCTGTAGGTTTTTTTATTGTTATATGTATCTAAATAATAGTCACAATTTTCAAAGCCATCTCTACATTAGAGGCCGGCAACAAAAGCGAAACGAAGCGGCCCTACCGCGAAAAAAAAATTCATAAATTTCGAGGATTTGTCTCTCTCACTCTAATGACGCCTTCGTTTGAGTGACAGAGAAAAATCCTCGAAATTTACGAATTTCGATTTTCGCGGTAGAAGGTACAATATATTATTATGTATGTCACTAGATAAGTTCTGCAACAAATACATGAAGCAAAAAATACATACAAATATATTGCTGAACTTATCTAGTGACCTATGTAGGAGTACAATAAACCAATTAAAACCATGGGCCACTCAGGAACCATGTCAAAGTAACGTTATCTAACAGATTGTAAAGGTGCATTAAGACCACACGAGCATTCGCTTATTCCATCCCCCACTCTACGAAATTCGTTCGTTACACAAAACGTGATTCGTCCAAATTCTTTGATTTCGTAGAGTAGTTCAAATTATAAGGAGATCAATAGATTTAACACATGAACACTGGAAAAAACTGTTGTCTGCATGTTCATAAAATAGAGAAATCAATGGCCCGAAATTACAGCCACCCAAATGAACGAATGCTCATTTGGTCTAAATGCACCTTCAGACACTTCAAACCATTTTTCATTTTGACATTGTTTTAGAGTGGCCTATATAGGTACGGTTGCGTTCCAATGCCTGGGTGCTTAGACAAGTTGCCAATCGCTAACGCTTAATCGTCAATTGTGAACGAAAGGCTAACTGTCTTTATCGCACTAATATGAAACAGTGACAGAGAGGGAAAACTACGATACGCTACTAAGCGTTAGCGATTGACAATTTAGCTACGCATCCTGAGCGTATTATAATTGATACGGCGACGTATAAGCGACTCCTATGAAACGTCTATAAAACATTTTCTTGTAAGTCGCGTGGTGAGACAATGGCCTACCTAATACAGAGTCCATTAATATATACCTATACAATAACTCTCGAACGTTATTTCTATAAACTATGTTTTTTGAACAAGACGGGGCAAATTTATAAACGTGCAACGATTTGCTTTTATGTTGTTACAGTCAATTGAATTACGCATGAATATTTATGAATACATGATCGAAATATCGACGCAATGTTGATAGTCTCGATACATGTGTACCGAGTCTTGCAAACATGATGTGACTGTACATATACTTAGAAGGGGTAGGTATACTGAAGAAAGGGTAACTGAGGATACGGAAGAAGAGGAAAGTGGAAAAAAATAAGGGTTTTAAAAGGTATTTCAGAAGAAGGACCTAATATGTAAAAGCAGCGAAAAGTATGGTCTTTACATATCTGGCCAAAGTATGGATATAATATTTTTCAACTTACTTCGGAGTTCATACGAAATATGGTAGACCATATTTTTAATTTTTAATTGATGCTGCCTTAGAAATAATTGTACAAGTGAAAATGAAATGTTAAATCTATCAGTCTAATGTAGTATTTTTTAGTATTTCAGCCGGACCATCATAGGAGTAGGTAGATACCTACTACCTAATAAACTTGTTTTTAGTGTCCAATTCACCGACTTAAAATTCGTAAAATATGTTTTCAGACTGAAAGTACGAACAAAATGAACAATCTAAATTAGTTAAAATTATTTCACAACAAGTTTTGCGTTAAATGTGTTTAATTCCACAGTTAACTATTTAAAACTTTGGTACGAACGTTAAACATTAACATCCATAAAACTTTGTGTTATCTGGACTGGCTTACCACTGAAGACCACAATTGGATTATATTTCGTTTCATTTATCTCTTGGTAAATGTTGTGGTAAAATGTTTCGTACCTACCGATATTGATTAAGTCGCTCCCGACCCGTGGTCCAACCGCTATGTCCAACCGGTTGTGCCACGGGTAAGTAAAATTATCCGAGGTTCAACTGTCAAATTACTTTTTTTTTACTGTCATGTAATTATGACCCATAGTACAACTGAGGCACTGAGGGGCAATTGTCCAACTAGTATACGTAAATATATGTTCTAGTATTGGACTACCGATAAATTTAGTGTACTGTGATACAACCAATTGGAGTCCACGGGTAAACTAACTTGAATCGGTTGGACTACGGATAATTTTACTTCCCCGTGGCACAACCAGTTGGACATAGCGGTTGGACCATGGATCGGGAGTGGATTATGTAGGTAAACAGAAATCTGAAAACCGGATTTATCTAACCGACCTCGACCGGCATGACTCAGGTGACCGTTACCATGGCAATGGCAGACAGAAAAGTTAATTCATCCTAATACGTGATTTCTTGACATTTCCAGATTCAAAGTATATTTTTCGGTAACAATACCTATTCAATATTTCTAGACGCAATCTTAGAGCTTTGGATAATAAATAAAATATTGCTTTTCGTTTTTATCTAACATTCGCGAAATATTCCTGCTAAATATTTGTCTGTAATCTTGTAGTCTGAAAGCAGCTTCAAGATAATAATATATCGAGACAATATTGAATATGTCTAAAGTGAGCAAAGCGTAGGCGTCTAGACAAAAAATCCACGTGCTATATAAAGTTAAATTGAGTTGACACAATTTCACATCATCAGCTTGTGATAGTCCACTGCTGGACGTAGGCCTCTCCTATTAACTATGCGTATAGACGCATTAGGAGGGAAATGCCCATAATCGCCACGCTGGGCAAGCGGATTGGCGATCGCAGTAATGTGTCCACTATGACGACGCTGCTGCCCATCATCAATCTTTCATCAAATAACGGTCAGCGACATTTCAATCCCTTAGTCGACTCTTACGACACCCGCAGGTAGAGTTGGGGTGGTGGCAAATGTATTCTTACTGCCGTCACCACACGGACACAATTTGGTACCTATCTATTTCTACGTACAATTTAGTAGGTAAGGTACAGTAGCCCTACCATGTGTTGCCGCGACGTTATTAACGCGTGTTTACTTTTTATCGATCCCGCTCGTACTTGCGTATTGGCACGAGCGAGCCGGATAAAAAGTAAACGCGCGTTAGTAACGCCGCCGCATCTTATGGTATGGCTACAGTAGCCCTAACATGAACAAGACAGTATCAGTTACGTTAGGTTTTACTCGATGCGAATGCCCGGTTCACATTATTCCAGTAACATTCCAGTCCAGCAATCCAAGTCAGTACTGGATTGCTAATAGAATAATGTGAACCGACACTGGAATGTACCCATTCCAGTCTAGTGACTGAAAAGACCGTCAACTTTTCATTCCAGTAGCTTAGCCAAGTTACCAATCGCTAGCGCTTGATAGTGTATCGTAGTTTTCCCTCTCTGTCACTCTTGCGCATTAGTGCGACAAAGAAAGTTAGCTGCCTTTCGTTTACGATTGACGATTAAGCGTTAGCGATTGGCAAATTGTCTAAACACTCTAAGCACCTCCTTAGCATGCAAAAGGCTTGAGTTGTGCTTTGTTCTCAAATAAAAACACGCTAAACATTGACAGCCTATTCCAAATCGTTACTTAGTCCAATACAAAACGAATGGGTAAGCACAATTGCTTGTAGTGGCAAACTTCAGTGTCCCCGAAGTAAAAGTTCCCTTTACAATCTACGATAAAACACTGCTGTTGCATTGTTTTACTGCGGGCTGAAAAGTTTTACAGTAAAATACTAGTTATGTTCATGCGAGTATAGAACATGTCAGTGTTTAGAACTTATACAAAAATTTTATGAATAAACTAAGGAGTGCACTTTTTAAGTTTTTTACTGTAGTTCAAAGAAAGTTTTTACAGGATAATTTGAAGATATAGACAATTATTTACTCTATGTTTTGAGGTAGAACTTCTACTTCTTTATTATTGGGATTTGGACACTTTTTAAGTAATAATAAATGTACGGTTAGTTGAAATAATACATACCGCAATTTTTTTTTCTTAATATTTTTATTCAGCTAATACGACATATTTAGGTTGTTTGTCTATCGCAGGTGCCAAGTTATTATTTATTGTTTTCTTTCGAATAGGTAATTGTAAAATGATAAATATGCATAAGTATGTTTTTGCCACACTGGCTGCAGTCTGCGGTCACACTTACGTATGAAGTTGCAAGTGCAACAGAGAGGCAACACGGTCGAACGAAGTGTTCCCTCTCTCTCGCACTTGTGAATTTTAACGTAAGTGTGACAGGGAGGCAATACTTCGTTCGTGGTTCGCGGTAGGTCTTCAGGTCAACAACATTATTTTTCTCAAACATGCAATGAAATGTTGTAGTTACTTGCCTAAAAAGCGACCGGGAAGTACCCCGTTGCCGGCCTAGGCCGGCAAGTGCCTCTTTTTTAATTTTCATTTGACATAGGGTTGTGACCTGGCATCTTGGCTTTTAGCCAATAATTATCTGTAAGTAATATTAGTATTAAAAAAATGATTGGATAATTGTTGCAGTTATAATTACGTATTTAAATTATATAATTTAAAATATTATGTACAATAACTACTCAAAATAATGTTTAAAAAGCAGTATTATACGGTGCGATCCGTCGGCGCCGATCATCGCATGCGATTAATTGGACCCAACAGACCGCATCGTCTAATACCGCTTTTTAATTTGCACCTTTCAAACATGTCAAACTTAAAAAAAAATGAGGCGTCGGTGTCGTTTTTTATTTTTAAGGCAGTATAGCTTAGTGTTTTCGCCTGTCCACAAGGACTAAAAATATAAAAAAAAAGTATTTGACTTTTGTTCTGTTTCAAAGACTTAGTTATGTAGTTGACTTATAATTTCTTAGAATGAAGATATTTTTTTTTGTTTTATTTCATGTTTGAGAAAAGCACTATACATACCTCGGCCATGAAGTGACGGGTTGCCGTCCGAATACTATCCGGCCTCGCTTCGCTCGGCCGTCTACATATATTCGGCCGGCAACCAGTCACTTCGCGGCCTCGGTAGTAATGTACTATTACATCCTGACATCAGGATGCTTAGCCAAGTTGCCAATCGCTAACGCTTAGTAGCGTATCGTAGTTTTCCCTCTCTGTCACTCTTTCATATTAGTGCGACCATCGCGCTCGCTCCAATATGCCAATGCGAGTGCGATAGAAATGCATTACCTACCTACGTATCGAGTAAAACCTAACCTGTCCTTTACCTACCAACTCATGGTACAGCTACAGCAGCCCGCTTAATCTCAGACCCAGGCGCGGATATGGGAATGCAAGTGCCCCCATTGCCCCCCCCCCCCCCCTCTCACACTAGACTTATGTATGCCTTGGCGCTGTTTTAAGTATAAAATACTATCATATACTAACGAAGTCCTGGATCCGCGTCTGCGCAGACCGTGGACAGTGTGGCACTGGCTTTAAGGTTAGGTAACCGAGAGTATGGACATGGACAGTTTTTTTTATATATGTATTAGTGTGACTAGTTAAAAAACACAAACAATTTGATTTTTCCCACAAAAACTTGTGTAATTATCAGGAATAAAATTTTGAAAATTTTGAAAGGAGGGTAGGTGCTCAAAATAGTGACAAGTCAGCTGTAGCAATAATTAATATTTATTAATAAATAAGTACTATTTTTCAAAATTAAAGTTTTAAAAAGAGTGTTAAGAAAACAATTATATACATACAGTGTAGTCAAGATCCATTTATGTCCCAGTAAAAAGTGGTTCACTTGCACCTGCCGGCAACCTCACTACACTATTTGAAACTTAAAAATTGGAAAGAAGATGTCATCACTGGAGGCGATAATCACTGCACAGAGTTCCCTGGAAGCTTTAATGGCAGCAAAATTTGCAGAATTTGAGGCAGCCTTACAGATAACCTCTCCACACAGTGACACAACTGCAGCCTTGAGGGCCGAGCTACTCAAGTTCAAACAAGCAACTCTGGCCATGGTGGCTGCTATTAGAGCACAAATCTCAGCACTGAATGGCAGTATAGACCACATGGAGATGCGTCATCGGCGAAAATGTTTGCTTTTCATGGGTGTTCCGGAGGTATCTGGTGAGAACCCCGCTGAGGTTGTTTCTGCCATATGCCGGGACCGACTACAGTTAGCGGGAACATTGTCTTCATGCTTCTCCTCGTGCCACAGGCTTGGTACTGCTGCCTCGGAGCGAACTCGCGTCATACTGGTGCGCTGCAATGACCCCACAGTCAAGGAGGCCATTTGGAAGAAAAAGACTGCACTCAAGGGCACCTCCATTGTTATCTCAGAGTTTTTAACTCGCGATCGCCAAGCAGTATTTCAAGAGGCCCGTAAACACTATGGCATGCGCAGTGTCTGGACGTCGGAGGGCACTATTTTCGTGAAGGTAACAGCCGGTAAGACGCGTCGGGTGGTTACGGCGGAGCAGCTGCGTAATTTAATCAGCGAGTGCCCGCCCCCGGCCCCAGAACATCCCAATACGTCCAGTGGCGTTCCAGCCGCGACAGGTGATATGCAATCGAAGAACTCTGCTGACACCATGACTCGGGGCGCAAGGCGAGGGAAAAACGCTTCATAGCAGCCAGCAAATAATAGTTTCGGCAGCGATTTAAGCGCTTACTTATAAGCTTCACATTATGAGTACCCGATTTCCGTTTTGTGTTTTTTATTTTACGATTCTCACAACTACCGGCACCTTGTCTAGTTTTGTAAATTGTTTTGATTAGTGACGCGAAGTGACATTGACATGATTGACAGATGACTGTTTCAGTTTGGTCCGGTGCGTTCGGAAACGATGCTTACTTTTAAATGTCTGTTTGTAATTTAATTCGTCTTAGCGCATTTTTTTATTTTTTTTTATTTCTCTCCAGCTATACTTTTTGTGTACGTGTCTTGTTTTTGGTTTGTTATTTTCATGAATGTAATACAGTCAAGTGCAAAAATATGTGTCGAGGGAATCCTCTTACAAACATTTTACGACTTTCTTATTATACAAAATTGAAGTTCACTAGCTAGGATGTATTTTTGAGCAGTTTTATATATACATTTTATTTTGCTTTTGACTGTACTCAATTATTGTCTTTTAATTTGTGTTTGTGTTGTTGACCGGCGGGTCAAACAGGCCCATATTATATTAATTCCAATTATATATATAAATATATATACATATATCCATAAATATATTTGTAACATATAAATTTTATGTCTTTTGATGGAGATAATGACTCATATCATTCAGCTTGTAGCAATTCTAGTTCTTTTCATTCAATCGAAGAGTTCGACGAGTCTTGTACGCTTGGATATTCTTTGAAATGCGAGTTCCAAACTTATAAAAATGCTCTCAACGTATGCCATATTAATGCTCAGAGCATTCTGAGCCACTTCACAGATTTCTTAGAAACCTTCTCCTCTTGTAATGTCCATGCTATTCTGGTCAGTGAAAGTTGGCTAAAGCCGAATATATCGTCAACGTCCTGCAGTCTCCCTGGCTTCGTCCTTATTCGCAACGACCGAACAGGCAAAGGTGGTGGAGGTGTTGCCATGTATGTGCGTGCCGACATCCCGTATAGAATTGTAGACTCTTCACCCTCTCATTTTTCTGGTTCTATGGAACATTTGGTCGTCGAATTGAAGCTTCTTGGGGTACGTGTCATGTTGGGTGTAGTCTATTGTCCGCCAACGATCGATTATTTTTCAGCTTTTGAGGTGCTTCTGTCGGCTATTGGTACCGATTGTACTCATCACATAGTAATGGGCGATTTTAATACTGACCTACTGAGAGACAACTCTAGATCACGTAAACTGAAGACCATTGTGGAATCGGCTGACTTCTCTCTAGTACCTATGGATGCCACACATCATAACACCGACGCTTCTGACTCATGGCTGGACCTAATACTCACTTCATCGCTAGACAATGTGTTGAAATCCGGGCAGTTTTTGGCACCCGGCTTCTCTCGGCATGATTTGATTTACGTTAGTTACAAGATTAAGCCTCCTAAGCCGGAACCGGTAGTTCTTCAGTTGCGAAGTTTTGCTCGAATTGACGTGACCAAGTTGAAAGAGGATGCTGCTTTGGCCGACTGGGCAGGCACGCTTGAAGCATCAACAGTTGACGACAAAGTTTCTCACTTTAACACTGTTCTTCTGAAACTGTTCGATGCTCATGCACCGTTGCGGTCTGTTCGGCTAAAGAGGCCTCCTGCTCCTTGGATCACAAGAGGTGTCCGAATGGCGATGAAGAGGCGGGACAAAGCTTTCCGTGTATATAAGCGGGATCGGATCGAAGACAATTGGCGACTTTTCAAAGTTGCTCGGAATCGCTGCAACCAAATGGTAAGAACAGCTAAGCGACGATACATACACGACAACATCTTGACTTCTTCCCCCGCAGATACTTGGAAATTTCTACGGACATTGGGCATTGGTAAAACCAAGGCCGATGTCGACTCCCTCCCATTCCCCTTAGATCTCTTAAATTCTCACTTTTCCAAAACTTCAGTTCTTAACTCATCAATTAAATTTAAAACTCTGTGTTACATTGCGTCTCTTCCTACCCCTGATCTGGCCCCTTTTACTTTTGCTCCAGTTACTGATGATGAGATCAGAAAGATTATCATGTCGGTGAGATCTTCAGCTGTCGGACATGATGAAGTGAGTAGAGTTATGGTCACCCTTGTTCTCGATTTTATTCTGCCTATAATTTCTCACATTATAAACACCTCATTATTATCGGGGACCTTTCCCTCTTGTTGGCGTAAGGCATTTGTAATCCCTCTTGCAAAGATATCAAACCCCTGTTTACCTACTCATTTTCGTCCCATTTCTATTTTGCCATTTCTTTCAAAAATTCTTGAGGCAGCAGCTCATAAACAGATATCCAAATTC
>JALPQI010021736.1:0-21001 GCA_025490895.1 Thaumatotibia leucotreta
GTCACTTCACTACGGCGTCGGTCGAGCGGTCAAGAGAGGTTGCACGTATATGGCGCGTCGCGGTTACTCTATCTTAAAAATTACTGTGTGATTGCCTTGTTTACCATTGAATAAATTATGTATTAGTGATGAAGCGGTGTTTTTATCCTAACAGCTTCAGAAGTGAGATATTATCATACGCCTACTAAAGTTTATTTGACCAAAATGGGTACAATCTATTCCGATGGTATTGGAGTCCCATTGTTGTGATTGAAATACTCGAATTCACCTGATTCTGATGAGTGAATGCACCAATTCTACTAAATGCATAATTGCTTTAGTATTAATAATAAACGACGCAATCATACAAAGTACTTCGCGTAAAGGTAACCGGTAACTTCCTCGTCATGGTAACTTGTCGTGGTAGGTCTGTGGCTTATGTGAATTCATCTCTTAACAGAGTTCCTAAATATTACGCACGGTAAGCTTGTTACAAAGAGGCAGATAAGAAATATAAAAAAATAACCGGTGCGCGATGTACAGGTTGAAGATAATCTTAAAAGGGTGCCTCGGTTGTGTGGTGTGTGTTTTGATATGATTTCAGATTTATAGTAAGCACTAAATATTACATTTATGTGGACCAAGAACAAACTACAAGTTAATGGTACTAGTAGGTATACCATAGTATACCCATAGCTGCATCAAACAGTGCTGCATAACACAATCAAAGCAATGTACCATGGAATTAACGGGTGGATTGCTGTATGTGTATGTATGATACATAAATGTTGGAACTTAGTAATCCCATTATTTAGTTGGATTTAATTAATTGAAGTCCCAAGGTAAGAGCCGAATAAAAAAAAAAGTGTACATTTAACGGTGAGTCTTAACTTATTTTAATATATGTCAAGTTTAGTATCATATTGACAGATTGGTCACCATTTCTCCTGAATAAGTTCCTTGTTTACATGAAGAGAAAGAGTGGAAACTGTATAGAATAATTTTGACAGTTTCATACTAATTGTACTGTTCAGTATGTATGGACAAGTGTATCGCATTGATTTGGTTTGTGAGTTTTATCTTAGGTACATTTCAATTATTATTTACCTATGAATGTGGAATACTATGAAAGCTAAGCCGTTCAATTAGGAACAGGCCAACTATAGTCTGTGATACTTAATAGAAATAACTTAGAAGATATTTTAGTAACAAGATATCATCTTCTACATCTTTGTGGAATGTACAAAGTGAACAACATTCATAATTTGTTACAACCTATGCCATGTTCATTCACAAGAATTTGATGAAATGATCATACTTTCTCTCATCTTTTTAGTAATTATCATAATACTTCATACCTAATGATATGAAATAAGCATAAACATGCTATGCTTGTTATTCTTAATATGTGACCATATGTTAGTCAGTACAGGTTATGAACTGTGCATTCTATTTGTGTACAGTCTACTACAAAAATAGGTCTTCACCTTAAGAACTCATTAATTGTTAATATGGTGTATAGCTTCCCACTATACCTACATGCAATATTAACATTGAAGTCAACAAAATAGTAATAACCCTTTTATTATGAAATTCTACCATTTTGCAGTAAGTACACTGGTGCACATATAAGACATTGAGTGCCTATTATTTATTGTGTCTAGTATGGGAAAATACTTATTTGGATTCTAAACATACAAGTACCTATTACAAGTAGGACTTAATGTAAGGCGTGAAATATGAATGTCTGATTCAGGCTTCTAATACAAATGTTTAGTATACCTACTACAAAGTCATCACCATTATCAGTTTTGTTATACAGAGATTGATGCAATGAATACTTTGGTTTGACATTGTCATGCAACGGTGCAACTGTGAGATGCCTTCTTGACTCATCAAGTTATCAGCTATCTGGTTTTAACCTTATATTTCAGATGCATGGTTTTGGACAGCTACTTAAATAAACCTAGGTTATCTTGAACTTTCAAAAGTCTTTCACAGGAGTGTCTGAGGTATTATACTGCTACATTACTTAAAATAAAATGGATAAATTGATGTCAATATTTACTTATCTAAGATCTGGGTAAGTGCAGTTGGCATATTGACTTTTGGGGTTATTGTTTCAATCAACATTGGAAGTTGAAAAATGACCTGTTGGAGGAACGCATAAACCTACAAGGTAATTTGCTTATGTAAAATGTTTAATGATTCTAACCTATTCACTGTTATTCATCATCATCATCATAATTATTAAAGTTGCCAGTTACATGAGAAGTTCAGTTGAGTCCACTTCATTATTTAACAGTTTAATATTCATTTCACCCTCAAGGTGTAACTGATATGTATTACAATTATTCAAGACGCATCATGAAGAATACATTTATGTATATGACAATTGCATACAATAAATATGTTCAGTGCTTTACAATTTGTCCAGTTACAGCGATGCTGTGTTGGGTATGATACATTTGTGCAGTACATATAGTTTCTTTAAATACATGGGAACCTCAATAATACGACCCTCAATGTGGCAAACCTCGATATATGGTAATGCTATTTTAATTTATACCTATTGAATCAACAAAACAAAAAGGAATTTTTGCAATGTGCTTATCTTTTATAGAGCTGGTTGGAAGTGAACAGCCAAGTTCCATATGATTATTATCATGCAACTTATGGACTGGTGTTATGTCTCATAACATTTTATGACCTTGTGTCTCTTACAGAATATAGTACTGAAATGTTGTGGTAAACATAGCAAATCCTGTTTCGGTCAAAGTACACTGATGCATGATGACATGCAGAGAATTCTCCAATGAGAACTGAGTTAAATGGGAGGCATAATTCCCACTTTATGGTTTCATAACTTGATCTTTCACAGGTTTAATTATTGAATTCAGCATGTACCTATACGAATGGAAAATGCTATCAGTGTACAATGTTCACTATGAAAGGATGATGTTCAAGAATCCTCAGATTAAGAACTGAGCTAATTGGAAGAGGTGATTCTTGCCTTGTGGTTTAATGATAATGACTCAATCTTTTGCAGGTTTGATGAATTTTGTCTAATGAAAAATGCTTTGTTTATACAGCGTTATATGACCATTCATGATAGTAGATTCATGATGGGCAGCAGCATCATCATAGTGGACTGGGATAGGCGGATGATAATTATGACATATTACAGTGTTCGCTATAAAAGGAATATGTTCACAGATACTCAGATTGGTACCTGAGTTAATGAAACACGTCCGAATTTATAGTTTGGCGCTGATATTGCCCTCTATTATAAACTTAAAAGTGTGTCTTTTATTGTTTTCTGAATGGCTCATTATTACATTATTGACACCTGCTATTTCTCCATAAATCAGAAGGGAGACATCCAAACTTATGAGTTACTTTAACATTGTCGTTATGGCAGTTGATTATTTGCTCCTAGCTTAAGTGCTAGGTGGTGTATGAGTTCGGAGTTATGTTATCCGTTGATATTATTACGAAAGAGTCTTGCTATCATTCAAATAAGATCTCAATTCTAGTTATTCACTTGCTCCTTGGTTGAGACCTAGGCTGCCTGTGAAATCAAATGACATTGTAATTGCCCGTAAGGTTACTCCTCGATTAAGAACTTGGTGGTGTTACGGTGTATGAGATCTCGTCTATATTTTGTTGCCAACTATTGTTACTTAACTATTAATTGTGATCTGATTCTTTAGTCATATAAAACATCTGGGCTGGCGCCTCCATGGCGGTCCTAGATAATACATTTGGGCTGGCGCCTCCATGGCGGTCCTAGATAATACGTTTGGGCTGGCGCCTCCATGGCGGTCCTAGATAATACGTTTGGGCTGGCGCCTCCTTGGCGGTCCTAGATAATACATTTGGACTGGCGCCTCCATGGCGGTCCTAGATAATACATTTGGGCTGGCGCCTCCATGGCGGTCCTAGATAATACATTTGGGCTGGCGCCTCCATGGCGGTCCTGGATAATACATGTGGGCTGGCGCCCCAGTGGCGGTCCTGGATAATACATGTGGGCTGGCGCCCCAGTGGCGGTCCTGGATAATACATGTGGGCTGGCGCCTCCATGGCGGTCCTGGATAATACATGTGGGCTGGCGCCCCAGTGGCGGTCCTGGATAAAACATGTGGGCTGGCGCCTCCATGGCGGTCCTGAATAATACATGTGGGCTGGCGCCCCAGTGGCGGTCCTGGATAATACATGTGGGCTGGCGCCTCCATGGCGGTCCTGGATAATACATGTGGGCTGGCGCCCCAGTGGCGGTCCTGGATAATACATGTGGGCTGGCGCCTTAGTGGCGGTCCTGGATAATACATGTGGGCTGGCGCCTCCATGGCGGTCCTGGATAATACATGTGGGCTGGCGCCCCAGTGGCGGTCCTGGATAATACATGTGGGCTGGCGCCTCCATGGCGGTCCTGGATAATACATGTGGGCTGGCGCTCCAGTGGCGGTCCTGGATAATACATGTGGGCTGGCGCCTCCATGGCGGTCCTGGATAATACATGTGGGCTGGCGCCCCAGTGGCGGTCCTGGATAAAACATGTGGGCTGGCGCCTCCATGGCGGTCCTGGATAATACATGTGGGCTGGCGCCCCAGTGGCGGTCCTGGATAAAACATGTGGGCTGGCGCCTCCATGGCGGTCCTGGATAATACATGTGGGCTGGCGCCCCAGTGGCGGTCCTGGATAATACATGTGGGCTGGCGCCTCCATGGCGGTCCTGGATAATACATGTGGGCTGGCGCCTCCATGGCGGTCCTGGATAATACATGTGGGCTGGCGCCTCCATGGCGGTCCTGGATAATACATGTGGGCTGGCGCCTCAGTGGCGGTCCTGAATGTTTTATGACCTTATATCGTGTTGTTTTAACCTCATTCCTTAGCAGGGCAAGCCTGAAAACGGGCGACTGTTTGGCTAACTGAGTATATGTAAGGTACACGCAGCGGGTCTCATGCATGCTGCCGGAACAGTTGACGAATTCACCGCACTGGCAGACTTCGCCGTAACCCAGACGCGGGAGCGGCTATGCAGTATGTACGCGCTTCTGCGCGAGTCATCGATGACTAGTACGGACACAAGCAGTCATCCCAAGGCGCTCTACATCGCCGAATACAACTGTGAGCTTGTTCCATTACTTTATTGGCATTATAACATTCATCATTCGAGGAACGTGTACATCAGTAATTGTGTGATTATACAAAAATCAATGATATCATCATCATGTTACTCTAAGTCTGTACTATGTATAATCAAACAAATTCGTAATTAGCCAGCGAACACTTGACTGATTTCATGATGTTACATTTATTAATGTCATTAATCCTTTAAAAAAAATGTTACTAGATGGCGCTGTCCTAAGTGCATAATAGTCTCATACATAATGGCGATATATTTACAAGTTCAATGTAAAAAAAAAAAAGAAAAAGAGTTTTCATTAATTGCACATTATGCAAGTAAATGATACCACTTTAATCCTGGAATCGCTCAATGAAAGTATTAAAATTTATATACTGACTATACTAAAGATCACAAAAAAAAAGGGGTTGACCTGGTTCTTGCCACTCCACATTAGCACAATTATAATAAATCCAGTTGACAAAAGGTACATCGTCATTTGAACATAATATGTCTCGTCTGTCTGTCCATGTTACTCTTGATACTGACGAAATCGACGAATCGGTTCGTGGACGACGGAATGTCGCACATGTTATAGGTTCATGGCGTTCAAGACATGTGTATGCGTTACGCTTAAAATGCATTTGTTCAATTCGCAGTATATTGAACTTATGAAACTTCAACCACACAATTTGGGTGCTGGGGCTGTGAAAGTTAGCGGCCTACGGTGAGCTTCTGTGAAGCCCTGAAGAATTGACCTTCGGGCCGAAGGTTTGGTCAGTGAATGGCCGAGCTGAAAGGAAATTAGCCCAGTACAACACTAGCGATATTCACCGGCATGTCACTTCACTACGGCGTCGGTCGAGCGGTCAAGAGAGGTTGCACGTATATGGCGCGTCGCGGTTACTCTATCTTAAAAATTACTGTGTGATTGCCTTGTTTACCATTGAATAAATTATGTATTAGTGATGAAGCGGTGTTTTTATCCTAACACTAGCAAATGTAAAAAAAACTTTAAAGTGCATTTGTTGCGATAGTTTGATTAATAAAATCCTTTTTGTTTATTAAGGTTGTGTATTAAGGTATTCAAAACATCAAAAAAAAAACTTAAAAATAATATTTTTTTTTTGCAGATTTGACCAAAAATGTTAAATGAGCATTTTTTGCTTATTTTACTCTCAGGAATATGCTGTTAGAATTTTTCCCGTTTCCTCGTGGGCACCTTGTATGTATTACCTAATAGCCGTTATTTCAACATAGTGAAAAAAGCACCAGTAAGGTTCGTTTCCTAAGATTGAGGTTTTCTAGACTTCGTAGAACCTGTCGTCATTTGATACTGCGTAAAAACTAGCTCTTATCAGACATCTCAGGTGATTTAGCAAACCGCAAAGAAATAGCTCACAACTGTGAGCGGATAACAGATATGAGATAACATTTATTAGTTTCTGTGTTACTTCTTCTAGGTCTTGATAAGGTTTTTAGAGTATAGCTATAACTGTTTGATGTTCCGTCCATTTCTAGTTCTGATAGCATTTAGATAAGGTTATCTTGACACAAGTTTAGTTCGGAAGACATCTGAAGGTGCATTCAGACCAAACGAGCATTCGCTATTCTATCCCCCACTCTACGAAATCAACGAATCACGTTTTGTGTAACGATCGATTTTCTTAGAGTAGGGGGTTAGAATAGGTTTAAGAGCTACCATAATCTACCTACCTACCTAATCTGAATCATCATCATCATCATATCAACCGAAATACGTCCACTGCTGAACATAGGCCTCCCCCAAAGATTGCAACAATAACCGACCCTGCGCCACCCGCATCCAGCGGACTCTTGCGACCCTCACCAGGCATCAGTCCACCTTGTGAGGGGCTTACTCACGCTGCGTTTTCCGGTACGTGACCGCCACTCGAGAACCTTTCCGCCCCAACGGCCATCGGTTCTGCGCGCAATCTGAATCGCAATGTGTCAGTTCCATTCGTAACTCGTAACTGTCAAAATCTGACAAGCAGAACCTAAACTGAATCGCATTCAGAGATCTTGGTATCCACACCTTTTTTTTTGTTGACGCAGGGGATAATGCATTTACGCATCATCAACACGGGCTGGGGGAGCCCATGATGGTATGTGGGGCTCGCTCCTCCAGGGAGAAGAATACCCACTAAACTCCCCTGCGACGTTGCCCTCTCTTCCGTTATGGGGAACATCTTGGGATCGTGTACATTCTACCACGATGCTCCCCCATGGTAGCCACATATATATCACACATATTTTTTCCGGCCATCAATGTATAAAATGTTATTGCTAGTAACTGTACCTGTATTTAGGTTAAAATAAACTGGACAATCTGAAGGATAAATACTTTAACCTCGATATAGCATAAGGTGGAAATTAATATGTCCCCGAAATCAGGCTAAATACATTCAAAATATCTGAGCCGTGTTCAAAACAGTCAACATTTTAACAGTAAAACCTGATACGCTTTTTTCTACTTACCGACTGGCCGTCTAAACTAGTTCTTTTAAAAACAGTACACTCGCGCACGGAACTGTTTCACGCACGGAAACGATATGGATTTTATTAGCAGCAATCGACTTTGTCGCTTCGTCAAGCTTTTTTCCATTTGAATATGAATGTTGTAAACATTGCATAAAGCTTCATTTCGCTTTAGATGGACATAAATATTTTACTTGTACCTAGTCCAGATTCGATATTCCACTTTCGCGTTTATTGTGAGTTGTCGTGTGAAGTATTAAGATTTTTTTAAATATCGGTATTTCCTGACAATAATTGTCCGTATGTGTGATAACAGTTTTAATGTTACATGCGCTTCGAATTCGTGATTTAGTTTTTCTGTTTGCGATGCTGTTATACGTTACGCCTACGATTTATTTTCCGTCGTATAAATGTGATTGTTTGATTTACCTATTTGTTTGTAGTAACATTCCAACATAAATTATTTGTAGATGTGAAATTTATTCTTTGCTTTTAGTTTCGGTTGCTTTAATAATGATTGTGGTCCTTTAATATTGTGAACCTATATAAAAAACTATATTCTTAACCAATCGTGTAAGAATGTTTAATTATGTAAATGATATTTATGTACTTTAGGTATTGCTTAAATTGCTGCTTCAACTGCTTAATAATCATCGTAATTGCACTTAAGTACAGAATTAAAATGTATTAGGCTGAAAACAACATTAGAAATAAAATAATAGCTGAAAGTTTTGTTCCTAGTATATATTGTCTCATTGAAATTAAAGTTTGTCAGTTCATTTTATGTGCATACCTAGTAGTCAAAGGCCGAATAAATATTTGATTTATATTTAAATTGACTAGTTTTGTTTTAGTTCATCATCAGCCTATGTTAGTCCACTGCTGAACGTAGGCCTCTCCTATTAACTATGCGTATAGAATAGACGCATTAGGAGGTAAATGCCCATAATCGCCACGCTGGGCAAGCGGATTGGCGATCGCAGTAATGTGTCCACTATGATGACGTTGTTTTAGTTATAATAAGCTAATCATAATACAATGTTTCTACCAGTTGAATATTACATCGCAAACCTTTTTTGCCTGACAGTACCTTTTATCCCGGACAGGTAGAGGTGTGTCCGGTATGCTAATGGTAGAATTTGATTCCTTAGTCCCTACTACGAATTTCGAAAACGAGCATCTGTCCCTGTCAATCTAATGAAAGCCTGCATTGGAGTGATAGAAATAAAAAAAAAAGATTTTTAATATTCGTGCTATGGTAGGCCCTCTGATCGTGTGCCTTTTTCGTTTTTTTTATTATCCGTTTTACCTTTTGTTGTTGCTTTAATCTTCTTTAAGTTTTTCTGAAGGTGTTAGCATTCTTGTTCTGAGATTACGTGTGAAGTAAGGAATGTTAATGTTACTTTTTTAAAGCAGATTGAATTATTATGCGGAAGATCGGCTATTTATGTATAGGCTTCAAGTTACAGGTTGGTTACATTACAAATGGTTTCTAGTATCACCGAAATTGTGCTTCGGTTAAAATCCTAAACTTCATCAGTTTTCGCGCACATTTTAGACTTTAGAGTTATTCTGAAATTGTAGGGTCCATATTGGCACTTATACAATTTTTTGTTCGAATATTTTTACTAATACCGTTTTTTACTCATAATCATCATTACTCCGAAAATTTTTTCTCATACTTTTTTGCTTACTAAAAATTATACTTCTACCTACAATGTTCATAACGATTTTTATTTCGAAATTTTATCATCCTAAAGTCGTCAAGTAGATTAATCTATACTCATAAAGTTATTTGAAATAAATTGTTTCCCATTAGGTTCACTCTGTTGTGGTATAATTCTTTTATGAATAACATAAACTATGTAGTCATAATGGGCTTTGTGCAGAAACTGTTGTGACATACTCAACTTTAGCATATTTCTTTGTGGCAGATTTCGAGTTGTTCGAATATTATTCGAGCATAATTTCGATGCTCCTATTTATGATGAGGCATAATCTGGATGTGCATAAAAAGTATCGGCATTGTTTGTTTTAGCATAACAGAGAAGGAATAATTACAACCTCTCAATATAATCGAGGTAGTAGTAGTATTCTACACGTTACTTACTGTGTTACTGAGCCGAGTACTTTCTAGGTTGCTAAAAAAAAATAACCTCGAAGACTAAGGCGGGAGCAAAGCTCCCGCCTTAGTCTTCTAACCTAACCTATCCGAGTCGGATCTGCCCCGGAAGGTTTTGTTCGCTCGCTTCGCTCGCTCACTGCAGAAATTTTCACCCTCACAGCAAATTCTGCCTGACAAAAAAGGCAAGTTTCGAACATGTGGCTACATGCCCAAAAAAAAATGCAAATCTTATAACACTCGGCGTAATTAATGATATATTATGCCAAGATAGTTTCGGACAAAATAATATTCGAAATATTGTTATTTAAGCCAAGTGATGTTTCTGTCTCATTAAGTTGATGCCAAAATAGATTATACCAAGTCTGTTATGTCCTAAGCGTTTCGGACAAAAAAAGTTTAGAGGGAACCCGTTTAGTACAGTACCTACTCTGCCACAACCTGATTTGTGCATGTAGCTAGTTTACAGTAGGGCTCCCGGTATCCGTGTTACCCGCAGACACGTGTACACGAATCCTTAGCACCGGCGGTACTAAGAACCCGAACGACACGAAACGCCAAGAAACGTTTCCAACTTAGAAACGTTTCCAAGCGCGGGTCCGCGGATCTACTTAGAAACTTTTCCAAGCTTGAGTCTTGCGGACCCATTACAATTGAATATTCGAAAAACCTATGTTTTTATTAGTAAAAAGTCTGAAACAAAAAAATACCTACCGAAAAATTCGCAGTTTTTTACGAATTACGCAGCTAGAAATTTTCTTTGTCGCAGGTTAAATGCGGTTCAATACTTTGTTCAAATATAAAATCGTACCTATATTTTAGATTGCCACTGCCACTACACATTGAGGGCGGATCAGACACAGGTACTCGGGTATCCGTGTCTTAATTACACGGTTCCTAATTAAACGTTTCCAACGGGTAAGAAACCCGTTTCCCGGTAGCAAAGAAACGGGTACACGGAAACGGGTACACGAAACCCGGACACGACCGAGAGCCCTAGTTTACAGTAATAGTACGATTTATATTTAATTAAACAAAAATAATTCATACATAAAACCAGTACAGATAAAAATAAATACCTATAACATTAGAATATATAGCATAAAATAAGTATAGTGAAAAATTATATAAACATAAAAGTTAGTACTAAAAATATGTATGAAAAACAATATTATGAACATAAATAATTCTATGTGATGATGATTATGAACAAAGATTATTCTAAATACCGATCATTATGAAGTTAAATTGTATAAGAAAAATTTTCGGAGTTCCAATAATCTAAGTTGCAATTTTATAAATACTTTGGCGCACCCGAAATTGTATAAACCCTCTTAAAATCTGGCAAAAAAGAGTAGAAATTAAAAAGTGGCAACATTGTAGTGTCTTCCCGTTTTCTCACGTATATTGATTTGAAAGGGACGACACTACGATGTTGCTACTTTTTAATTTCTACTCTTTTTTGCCAGACTGTAGTTTGCTGCAATATTCAATGTGCAGTTTCGTACTTTAACTGGATACATTAACAAAAAATAACTTTGCCAATCGTCAGTAAAGGAACCGATTCATCGTCCGATTTGTCAAGCACTTGGCCGACTTACGGTATCGAGTCGCCAATTACTATGAATCGATTCTTCCGGAAAATCGATGTAAGCGGTTGTGTAATGTAGTACAATACAGTGCCATCTCGTGTTCTTTTGTGTCACTGGTAGTCGATTCGTGCTAACCAAAAGCGCTACCGCGATCCACGAACGAAGTGTTTCCTCCCACTTATGTACGAATTCACGAGTGCGAGAGGGTGTTTCGCGGTTCGCGATAGGATCTGTACTTATGCCCCGGCCACGACATTGGTCTAAGGCGACCAGCGGCGAGCGAATCCATGAGTTGGAGCGGGATGCCGATATGGGTACGAGAGGGAGCACTATATGTTTTCCGCTAAGCCGGTCGCCTTAGACCGATGTCGTGGCCGCGGCGTAAGGCCCGGCCACGAAATTTGTTTAAGGCGACCGGCGGCGAGGGAATCCATGAGTTGGAGCGAGATGTTGATATGGGAACTCCCTCTTGTACGTATGGTTTTCCGCTAAGCCAGTCGCCTTAGTCCAATGTCGTGGCCGGACCTTTAGTCTGCGGTAGCTCTTAGTAAGCACACTGCACTTAACCTTGCTGGTAATGCCGGAGTAATCTCATACAATTAAGCTCTTGACACGGATGAAGGCGGATAAAATGGTATCTCGAGATAAGGTCATTCTTTGATTATGCAGCTAATCTTGTTGTGTAGTAAACAGATCAGTACTAACGTATACAATGTGTTACATGAGCCACTGAAAACCTTGAACGGTAGACGTAGTGGACAACTACCAAGATATCCAAAATATGTATGAGATACCCACGGAAATCGGGAATAATGTTGCCACCGAAGTCACGGCGGTTGAAAAGCTCGGAGAAATGCCCAAATCAGTTATCAAACAGCTTTTCATACATAATCGCAGGCCGCAGCTCACACAATTCGCACCGGCCATACAGGCTTTCGCCAGTCAAGGGTCAAGAGTAGAAACGGCCGGCCATTTCACCACTTATCTCGTTAACTTGTTAGGCTAACCCGCTTTGAAGGGATAATGGAAGGTTTCAATTTACTGCACTGGTAATGATACAGTGAGGATCTTTTTGAAATTGGAAACTGACTACTGTGAGTGGTAGTAAATCAGACGATAAATGTTTTAGCTCATACTGTACACTGAGTCTGAATAAAGAATAGGTATGTACATGGATTCGAATGGTACGTTGATTATACAGGGTGAATGAGTCGTGGCCAGTAATACGTTTTTCTAACTCTATAAGCAAGTAACAATTGAATGCCCCACAAGTTACTTAGAAATAGTCATGGTTTTTTTGTGGCTTTTTCTAATTTTTAAGGTGTTTTTCAGAAATGATAACGGCTATTTAAGCTACTTAAAATGTTAAATGTAATAAATATCATTTAATTTTACACGAAATAACAATTTTGCCGTTATGTTATTAATTATTTCAATTTGAAGCGGTAATTGAAATTATTCCAGTAATTTGTCTTAAAAATCCTTTTGGATATCCTAAAGCCAAAAATACAAAAACATAAACCCAAAAAAATACAAAATTTAATAAATAACTTGTCAATTTTTAAGTAACTTGTGTGGCATTTCATAAATTTCATTCTTAGTTGTTTGTAGAGTTAGAAAACCGTATTACTGTTCACGACTCATGTTTCACCCTGCAATATTATGAAACCACTATAAAATTATACAATATAATATTGATTACGTTATGCCAAAAATAATGTGTTTATCATCACAAGGTCGTATCACACATTAAAGACGAAGCTACCCCATATGCGCGTGTCTGTAAAACGTATGTAAATGTTATTTATGTAATAAATCATATTATCTTAACAATTGTAATTCATACGTGTTAATTAATTAATCATTATTAACTATTTTCACTTTCAAATCTATACCGGGCTCTTAATAACGCCGCATTAGCTCATGGTGTACCTATACTAAACTTGGTATTATGTAGGTACTTAGATTCGATTCTACTCCAAGCACAGAAAGTTTATTCTTGTTTTTTTCTTATGTTTTTTTTTACTAAAACGTTTCTTCTTAAATTTATTCAATATAGAACGATAAGAATTTTACTACGCTACTTCCGTTCACAGGCAGTATGAAAGTTGAATACTAATTGTATCGTTAATATCGAAACTATCGAAACATCCTTCCTCTTTTCATAAGCCTAATGTGAAGAGAATTAATGGATGTATTTAGATATATTTTTGTTAGGTACTTACATTTGTTTTATGTATGTGTAGATGGTTCGATTGAAATAAAAAATAAAGAAGGCAAATAATAAAAATAATTAAAACCGGCCAAAAGCATGTCGGGCCTTGCTTAGTTTATGGTTCTGTAGTAGTTTAAAAACGGCTGGGCCGATTATGTTCGAAATAGTTTCATTTTAAAGTATTCTATAAGCCCACTATTCAAGATTTTTTCAGACCCATGGATCAAAAGTTAGAGGAAGGGTACACACAATTTTTTATAATATCTGGAGCGGTTATCTCCGAAAATATTAACGTTAGAAAAAACTTGCTTGGGAGACCCTTTTACTTTTTTTTTTTTTTTTTTTTTTATACCACGTCGGTGGCAAACAAGCATACGGCCCGCCTGATGGAAAGCAGTCACCGTAGCCTATGGGCGCCTGCAACCTCAGGGTTTCACATGCGCGTTGCCGACCCAATAAAAATAACGTTGGCACAACTTTTTAAGAGCTATTCAATGATGCCCCACAATATAGGATTACAGCAAAATAAAATTTTGCTTCACTCCAGGAGTTACTCGCCGCCTTGATTTCGTTGTCCACTGGACTTCCTTGTCATCGTATTATTCTATTATATCTTATATGAAAATGTAGGCCTTGCGAGAAGAAATAGGTATAGTATGTTTTACTTACAACGCCACCTTACCTAATGAAATCCCGCAATGCAAGAGCAAAGAAAACTGCAATGTGAAAACATCGGCCCATCTCATTTGCACTATACATGCAAATGTAATCCAGTTAGAGTCTAGCTAACTATTACATACAAACTTTCGCTGGCTCCCGACCACTGTAGCTTGATCTCCCGTCTGTAGTGAAGCTTTAACAACTGGTTGTACGATGGGTGTCTAGATTGGCTGGTTTTAAAAGTGTAAGTTGAGTCATTTTATTTCTCGAGTTACATTTGTTTGTTGAGTATTGTGTTGGAATTTGCAAGTACTAGTCAGATGTCTGTACCTGTACAATGGAATAATGAATATTTTATTGGTTTTCTGATGAATGCTACATGTAAACAGTAGTGTATTCGGAATATTATTACATGTTATTATAAATACATATTTACATGAATCCTCAAAGTACCCGTTTGAAGAGTACAACGGAAAGAGGATGCCAATTTTACTCACTACAGCAACATTGTTGGATACTACTTGGATACTATCACAATTTGATTGTTCTAAGCCGTGTCACAAAATATCTAGGTATACTTTTTTTAAGGACCTAATGAAAAATGACACTTAATGACACACAGTGCCGGATTTACCAGTAGGCCAAGTAGGCCATGGCCTAGAGCGGCAGATTTTAGGGGCGGCAGAATTGGCAGCAAAAATTTTTTTTTTTGGTGTCAATAAAATAATTTGGCAGATTTTACAAGCGGCAGAGTAGAAGCAATTTTTTTTAAATTTCGGCCATGGCGGCAGAATTATAAAGGGAAGGGAACGACCAAGTCTAACAACCATTACGATGAACTTTCAGTAACATAGTACCAACATCAAAATATCTATAAAATAATGTATCCCCTCATACAAAGTGAGTGATTAGTCGAGTTCAATAGCGTGGAAAAGTCAATTTCAACCAACAATAATTTCATATATAGCACTGTACAAGTAGTACAGTGCTATATATGAAAATTAATAACAATATGGGACTCTACCCTTGCCACACAAACTCTAGAAAGCGGTCCTTGAATTTAAAAAATTAAGAAGTTCTAACAAAAATTAAAAATCTGTCTGAGCATAATTAAACCATTTAATAAATTTCAACTGGGTTTTTATAGCCAATTAAAATTATTTTTACTACGCAAGTGCGGGTAGTTCTAAAAACCCGCGCAGCTCGAAGGTGTTGATACATTTTATCGCCAGTCTGCCTGCGACCACGGTTGTAACGTCATGCCCGAAACGTCTGGATAAAAATAAACGATTAAGATCCGTTTGTCATTAAAATATGAAATCAATCAATATTACAATAAAACCACAAGGTCGATATTATATGGCTTTAAAGTTATCTGATAATTAACAATTATTGAAAATAACCTTTAGTTCCATCTTGTAGCCATGTTTGGTAGCTCATGGCTGGCTTTCAAATGAGTAAAACTTTCCTGATTTCAAGCTGACTACAAAATGGTAATTATTTAGCCGCATCTTGTAGCCTGGTTTGGTAGCTGGCTTTTACTTAAATAAGAAAAATATTCCTAATTCGAAGCTGGCAATGAAACGGGAATTCTGAAGTCGTAGGAAGTAGCTGGCGTTTAATTTTTGTGTCAGGTATTTTTCAAACTGCAAGGTCGCTGTACACGACCTTTTTTGGAAAAGGAATCCGCGTACTACACTAGAGCACCTCAAATACACCCATGAACAGCAATTTTCATGCGACAAAGCGATGCGAAAAATAATAAGGACTTTAATGAAAGTTTTTGAAATTACAGCCTCTCAATCTTCAATAGAAAGAATTTACGAAATTATAAAATCAGCGTCGCACACTGGAAGGATAAGAGAATCTTTCCCATTCGGTAGCTGGCCTGCTACCGCGAACATCGAAGTTCGCTTTCGGGGATTTGTCTCTGTCACTCCAACGAAGGGCTCATTAGAGTGACAGAGAAAAATTCCCGAAATTTGCGAACTTTGATGTTCGCGGTAGCAGGCCTGGCCCCAAGATAGGAAAACACGTATCTTATTTCGTAGCTAGCTACCAAATATGGCTACCAGATGAGACCAAAATCTGTAAAAAAGTTATTGTAACGTTCAATAATTAAAAAGAAATCTGGGAATAATGAAACCTTCTAATCAATTGCAATTGCGTTTTTTTTTGTAAATTATTTATAGTGCGCTAACAGACGACATTTCAGTATTTTTTTACAATTAAACAACAAATATAATTAAAGAAAGTTACCTGATTATTAACAATTAAAGAAACAATCAGAAAAAACGTCACATATACCTATTAATGTAATGGATTTAAAACGTAAGTTTCAACGCTTTCTTCTTTGAGTAGACTACTTCGAATCAGGAATATTTTTCTCATATGGAAGCCAGCTATGAGCTACCAAACCTGGCTACAAGATGGGACAAAAAGTTGTTTTCTATAATTGTTAATTATCAGATATAATTTAAAGCCAAATAATAATGTTTTCTGGTTTTATTGTAACATTGATTGATTTGTTGTTTGCGAGTGAGCGTAGTAAAAATAATTTTAATTAACTATAAAAACCGAGTTGAAATTTATTAAATGGGTTAATTATGCTCAGACTGATTTTTAATTTTTGAATGTGATAGATAGCGGTCCTTAAATTGGGAAAATAAAGAAGTTTTCCGCTATCTAAACTATCTAGAGTTTGTGTGATAAGGGTAGAGCCGTATATTATTATTAATTTCCATACAAAGTACAACCCCAGTCCTCTTCGCATAAACTCTAATCTACCACTGTATCGGTCACTGTATGTTGGCTAGGCGTCCAACCCTCCACACCAGCTATAAGTTCGCGTACTGTACAAAGTAAGAGAAGGCCTGCTACCGCGAACACCAAAATTCGTAAATTTCGGGGATTTTTCTCCGTCACTCTAATGACGCCTTCATTGCCCGAAATTTAATATGTATTTGCGGATTTCGTAGTTCGCGGTAGGGATGCTGGATTTCCTTTCCTGCCACGAACGCTCCGGTACGCACACACGACTGTGAAATGAAATACCTGTCAAAGTGTCCAAGTGTTCCTAAACGACTAATGTACGAAGCTTTTTTTACGTTTCGACTTTCTTCGTAATTTTCCTAACGAATTATTCGAATTAGCACAGTGGATAGGGGCGGCAAAATATAAATGGCCTATAGGCGGCAAATTTCTAAATCCGGCACTGATAACACACTTAATGACACTTAATAATTTCATAATACTGTATTATTGTACGCTGTTTAACTTGTTTCCCAATAAAGAAAATAAAATAAAATAAATAAAATAAAATAAATAAAATAAAATAAAATAAATAAAATAAAATAAAATAAAATAAAATAAAATAAATTAATTAATACCTTGGGACATCTTACTCAAATCGGCCTAGCCCCACGGTAAGCTCAATTAAGGCTTGTGATGTGAGTACCAAGCGACGATATATATAATAGATAGATACATATAGATACGTAAATACATAAGACAGCCATGACCAAGGAATAAATATTTGTGATAAATAAATACACAAATAATGCCCTCGCCGGGATTCGAACCCGAAACCTTCGGCTTCGTAGGCAGGGTCACTACTAGCTAGGCTAATAAATTCTACATAAAAAAATAAAGTGGGGGATAATTAATTGCGAGTTCTTTACGATAAAAATCCGATCCGAAAAAAGTGACTATACATGTTGTTTCTGAGTAGTTACTAATCTTCATTTGCATCCCCACTCGTGCCATCAAAGCATTGTCTATTAGTCATTAAATGATTAAACTGTTTAGTTACATAATTATTTACATTCGTACAGTGGTCTCAAAAGTTACTTCAATAAATATTAACTAAGTGTACTTAAGAGAGCATTTGTTGATTTCATTATGAATGTTAAATTATAATGAAGTACCACTTAACTTTGTAAATGAAGGATCTCTTCACTTCAACATTCTTTATTCAACCTTGATTCGACTAGCCCTTTGGTTTTATAATAAGTATATAACCCGTTGTATCAGCAAATCAAATCAGACGTGGATATGTACAATACAAGTACTCAATTAAACTCAGCAAGTTGATTAATCAATCTTTGTTTTGATTTAGATAACGAGCGAAATTATCAATTACCTGTTTACAGTAGGTACCTATGTAAAAAGTAAAGGTACGAAATACTAATTTAACCTTTTGAACGCAAAGCTGGGTAGCAATCTTCCGTGCTCTGTTGCCGTGAACGAAACATTTGTAAAGAAATTAAGGTTTTGGATAGGTACATACATCATCAAGAAATGTTATACGAGTTTTGGCGAATCTGCAAAGAATTGCAATAAATCTTTTTTTTTGGTATTTCTAATGGCTCACTACATAAGAAAAGTATTTTAAAAATGTCATTAAGGTTTTTTAACATAATATTATATGGTAGGTAGGTAGTTAGGTACCTAATTAAAAATTATTTTTGTCTATTTGATGTCTGTCAATTAAGTATGATAAGACTAAGACAACACATAGTATCAAATCAAAATAGTTTCCTAAATTATCACTGCGTAACGGATGAATACGGTTTAAAAAAAAGCAATTTTCTCTTAAAATAGACTGAATCCGGCAAACTTCATACCACATTTTTAACTTCACATTGGTAGAAAATGTAGAAATATGCTGTTAAAAACTTCCCTCACCTCATGGGCATATTGTACCTACGTATATATCGGCGCTTGATACCCACATCACAAGCCTTAATTGAGCTTACTGTGGGACTAGGTCGATTTGTGTAAAAGTGTCCCGGGATATTTGTTTATGATTGATTCAGCAACAAATAAACACGGTATAAAGAGATATTGACGCATAGCCGTTGCGAATAAAAGCCAGCAAGCTCCTTTTACCTCTTGCCGAAGGTCACGATAGTCATGATAAGTCGTTGTCCAATCCATAGACAGTTTTTATTTTCAGACAATTACTTGGTACTGGTAGCTATGACATCAACTGAACACAGACTGGGTATAGTCAAAGCCAAAGATATTTATATTTCTATACTAATCGTCAGAAGAAAAAAAAAGTAAACAAACCTATAAACAAACTTTTAGAACACATTCTTGGTTTTATTTCTTAAACCTTAAGTTTACATGCTTTTTTAGTTTAACTTATTGCTATTTATTAGTATTAACGTAATCTGCCAACGTGTTTTACGATATGTGTCAAAGACGTCAAATACTATGGAAAGTCAGCCATATTTGTTTACTTTTTTTGGATTCTACTGACAAATGGTACATTGACACCTACATTGCTGCTCCGACAGTCTTAAAAAAAAACTCATAATTAACAAAAACCCCCACAATTCATGATTACACGTAATAATGAATTGTGGGGGTTTTTTGTTAATGAATCCTAAGCTTGGTTTAATTTATCGCCCGTATTAGATTTACACGCAGTAGGTATAAGAGCAAAGTCTCAAGTATATGTATCACACAACCATGTTACTATTAGTATAGGTGAGTGTATATTCTTTTTTGCACTTTTGTATTCGTGAGGCCTTACTGCATAAACTATAAAGCCAAGGTAATATTTTTGTAAAGTCATTGGCATTACAATTATGCCCATAATGTTAAGTCATACTGTCTGTGCCGACATTTTTTTCATGAGATCGTTGTGGCACATTGACCATATAAGTGTCAGGTACTCATACTTTTTACCGCTAAGTCAGTTATTTTGTTACGGCTATTTTTTGTTTGTTACCCAAACATTATATTTACCGCTATGTTTCTTTGTTACGTAATAGTTTTTTACTTACGCCTTTGCTAACACTCCAAGAGTAGAAGGCAAACATTTTAAAGATGTTGAAAATTGGTCTTCTGTTCGATGCCGCCGCGATTTGGGCTCTACTTTTCACTTACGATCAGGTGGAGCGCACAGTAGATCGAAATGAGTAAAAAATGGACATTCGCATATTTTCCTAGAAATCCTATTTTAAAAAATGCTTTTCGGTTCAAAATTATATGAGGAATAAAAAATGCTATATAATATTTTTCTAAATGAGGCTTATTTTAAGCAGAAAAAAATAAAATGTGTTCTTTTTGTATGAAACTGAAAAATAGGTATCTTATTGTAAGAAAACCGTAACCGATCCCGCTTTCAACCCTTTAGAATATCATTGCCCTACTCTAGAACAGTAGAAAATAGTTGAAACCTTATCTCGGTAGGTGCCCGTTTTTGTTTTATAGTCCAATCAAAAGTCGGTAAATACAACATTTTTCTTAGTTAACTATTTTTTTATTTTCGTTAAAAAACGGTATATTCATGACAATTTAGTATAAAAATAAAATGTTTGTGACATTTTATTAAGAATAAATACAATTTTTTATAAGAATATTGCATTGAAATAGAAACACTTATTGTGGTGTTTTTATTGATAGTAAACGTTACTTGAAATCAACAATATAGTAAGTATATCTTTTTACTACCATAGTTAGTAAAAACATCGCAATAAATGTTTGATTTCAATGTCTTAATTTTTAACCATTTTCTTGAGAAAACTTGTATTTATCTGTATTAAAATGTCACACATATTTTATTTTTATACTAAATTGTCATGAATATACCGTATTTTTAATGAAATTAAAAAAATAGTTAACTAAGAAAATGTTGTATTTACTGACTTTTGATTGGACTATAAAACGAAAACGGGCACCTACTGAGATAAGGTTTTAACTATTTTCTACTGTTCTAAAGTAGGGCAATGATATTCTAAAGGTTTGAAAGCGGGATCGGTTAAGGTTTTCTTACAATAAGATACCT
>JALPQI010021737.1:0-20040 GCA_025490895.1 Thaumatotibia leucotreta
AGAAATACACATTCTGCGTCCCAAAACCTCACTAGCAACTGCACTTATATTTTGGCCACCCTGTATACCTACTTAGCTATTAAATTGAAGATGGTTACAAACAATACTATTTCAGATTCGCTCAGTTATTTGCAATACATTCACGTACTCAGTTTTGTATTTGTTCCCGTACGCTTTGACTCGTTATCTAATTACTGGGGGTAGATGTGGAATTAATTACAACGCGGTGAAAGTAAATTAATCAACACTTTCGTTTGCAACCAGACGTATTTCTGAAAATAGAAGACAAAAGGATTTCCCATTCTTGGATTTTGATACTTGAAAGTACACATTTCAATAAATAAAAAATCATCATTATATCATCCGAAAGACGTCCACTTCTGAACATAGGCCTCCCCCACAGCTTTAGATTGCCACAATAACCGGTCCTGCGTCACCCGCATCCAGCGGACTCCTGCAACCTACACCAGGTCATCAGTCCATCATAATAAATAGTGTGGAAAAAAACTCCATTTTGTATTCCAGTTCACTGCTGGATATAGGCCTCTCCTATTACTTATTCGTATAGACGCATTAAGAGGTTATTGCCCATACTCACACGCTGCGAGTTTGCGATAACGATTTTAAATTAATGAATGGTCATTGACACTTCAATCCCTTAGTAGACTCTTACGACGCCCACGGGAAAAGTTGGGTTTTGGATCCCAAGACATTATAGCCAACTAATTCCATTATCTTACATACCAATTACCACCAACCTCCCCTAATACAAAATAATCCGTACGTGTGAATCGAAGGTGTGATTTAATTTCACACAACAGCTCCCTGAAGCAATGATTTCCTAATTAAATCGATGGCGGAACCCAACTACAGGCACGTTCATGGCAAACTAATAACGTCTGAAACTGCAAAGCCTCTTTCGCCTTAATTGGTGTGGGGGAGCCACCTGCGAATTTCAATGGTAACGCAGTAAACAGGGTAATGATAGTAACGCAATGGATATGGTCGATTCTAGACTCTAGATTTAAAAAACTTGAGAATTAAAAAAAATCCAAAAGGTCCCGAAGTGTTATCGATGATGGTATATATTTTTTTATTAAATTAAGTTTACCCGCGTTGGGCCTGCTTACCCTACTGTTTTACATTTCATCCAAAGGCCCAGCCATACAAGAGTAATATTCAAAATTTGTCACAGATTTTTTTACATTCTTTGCAAGAAATAAAGTTGATTTCAGTTTGTCAGAAAATGTATCTAAAAACAAATTAAATTTGTTAAATGTTGAATAAGTGGGTACTGCACATTATTTTATTGCAAGACACTCGCATGATAGATAGTTCCACTAACGCAGTAAACAGGGTAATGATAGTAACGCAATGGATATGGTCGATTCTAGACTCTAGATTTAAAAAACTTGAGAATTAAAAAAAATCCAAAAGGTCCCGAAGTGTTATCGATGATGGTATATATTTTTTTATTAAATTAAGTTTACCCGCGTTGGGCCTGCTTACCCTACTGTTTTACATTTCATCCAAAGGCCCAGCCATACAAGAGTAATATTCAAAATTTGTCACAGATTTTTTTGGCGATTGTAACTTTACTTACAGGTTTTTACTATGTTATGTTACATTCGCCATCATTCAACGTCTTCGCTGCCAGCGCCGATGTTTATTTAATTTAAATGTCACATAATAAAATAAAACCTTTACCTTAGTAAAGTTACAATCGCCTGAAGGGTCCTCAAGTTATCGGCGAAAATGATTTCGTCGAACATCACTTCCAGCCCAGAATTTCGTTTCGCCGGAAGATCACTTACCAACGTTACGCCTACTGTTCAACTGCATAGACACTGTGGCGTTCGGAAATCTCTTCGAAATTAAATGTCGGCACAGGCTTTGTACTAAATCGTTAAATAACTGAAGGTTGAATAACAACCCGAAATTATTTGCCCCAAAGACATGGGGTTGATTACGAATTGAATATGTTGACATTGCAAAGTGGGTATTAATGGAAAATTTAATGGGGAATTCTTGATTACGATTTAAGAAGTTAAATATGAAACGTTCCGCTATTTTTGGGTTTGAACTTAACAAGGAAAAGAGTTCACTCTGTATTTTGTAACAGAAACTAATTGTTTTGTTATTACAATATTTTGTCGCTGTAAGGTAAAAATATTTTATTGGTCCATAAACACATTGCTAATTAGAAATAACTGAAGTCTTCGTTTAAGTAAGATTATTACTTGTGTTAGAAGGCTCCGCTCTTCAATCATTAAAGATTGCAAACCAAATAAAATTTATGTTTAATACATAATTTCTAAATCTTAATTATAATTATAATAATAATTTACATTATAAATTCATATACTCGTAAATCTTACCTAAATGTACGAGCAACAATAAATGTTCCCTTATTTTCCAAGGTTTGTCAAATTGTAACTTATTGTACTTTTAAAAGTTTTGTGATTATAGTGGACACGCGATTTTGGGCTAATGCGTCCATACGCATTGGTAATAGGAAAGGCATACGTCCCACAGATGATGTGATTCTTAGTTGTTTTAAACAGGGAGTTTGTTTATTCGCCGTTCTTTTTGTTGAGGGTTAATTCTAAAGTAATACTGATAAACTTTTACTGTGGGACCGACATCCGATTCGAGAAAAAAAACTGATAGCCCATACATTCCCGTCTACTAATCTCAGAGTTTGTATAAACTATCGGATTTTTTACTCGAATGGGATGCAGGTCTCATAGTAAAATTCCATCAATATGACCTCAGAATTAACCCCCTAAAGATTGGCCGGTGAATAAAAAAAATCAACCTGCATGCATTTGTAGCTTACACGGCAAAGTTGTCAAGAATGAGATTAGCACGGGCACCCGGACCGCCGGAATATCAGCCGGACGGCAGTTCCGTAACCGAATTGCCGCGTCCGCATTCGAAATTCGAACTGCGAGAGTTTCATGTACTGCGGCGCTACCGCGAACTTCGACATCCGCAAATTTCGAGGATTTGTCTCTCTCACTCTAATGACGCCTTCGTTGGAGTGACAGAGACAAATCCCCGAAATTTACGAACTTCGGTGTTCGCGGTAGCAGGCCTGCTGTTTGGCAGATCTAGCCTTTGAGTTATATATAGTAATTGACACTGCGCTGAATGTCTATTGTTGCATCTTTAATAGCATTTAGATATTATACCATACCCTATATTATATTATACCCATCGGTTTTAATCTGAAGCTAGTTTAGATTTTAACAGATATCTAAAAAGAATAATGCCTCCTTTTGATGGTTGTTCAACTCGGGCATTTTCGCGAGAAAAAGGACATAGCAACCAATATAATTAAAAAACTTACCAACACCACACTTTAATCGGTGGATTGGTAAAAATGGTATGAATAATATCTTTTCTTTTATTCAGCTATTTAAGCAAATTAGGACGGAATAACCTTAGGAAGGAAATAACGACTTCTTGCTTAAAATCCACAGTCCTTCACCTTACAATATCTCGAAAGTAGACCATCTGTGTCAATGTGCTTCGAAACTAAATGCAGTTCTTAGCCTGTCTTTGTCGACACTGCATCCTTGAGGTAAACGCGGAGCCAAAATTCGATACGAGAATTTTCTACTAGCATCTATGGCATATCGTCGGTCGTCAACGAAAACTCATTAAGTTACAAATACCTATTTGAAATAAAGCTCTTATCTTAGTTCGAATTCAATATTGGCATACGATGCTGCTAAGAGTAGTGACAGTTTTTATTCTGAGTTTTGATACCATCTACGGTAGAAGCGTCTTAGTGAAAACAGAGTAGTTTCGTTTTAGTACAGAACACCGTACGTAATCTTTTATGACGGAGTAAAAAATCTAAAGTGATACTGATATTATTCTTCTCTGAAATCTATCACTTCTCCATAAACAATGCAATTTAGCAAGGATTAAAGTGGATTGCGAATAAAACAGGGTTTAACTAGGGTATGCAAACCGATTTTGAAAAGTATGGAAAAACCGTTTAATAATCGGTTAATCATCGTATAAAAACCGGTATCACAAATAAAAACCGGTTTGCACTAGTTTAGACGCATCTTCTCTATTCATTTCATGGAGCTTTTTTCTTTTCGTTTCAAACACTTAATGGTGTCTACGCTAACATTCCTGGTTTTATTTATCCTCTTCACTCAATGCTCCCGTGGGAGTGTTCCCGACGTCAACAATTATCCCGGCATTATCCTCTTTTTATAGTTTCTAGCTTCCCGCAAATTTTCATAATAAAATCAGATTATTTTACCCAATAGCGAAAAGAATATCTACAAAAGGAAAAAAAATCTTTTTCTCAAACTTGCTACGGAATGTTGATGTTACTTACTTTAAATTAAACCCGGAAATACTATGTATCCGCTGTCATATGCTAAGAATAAGATGATATGTAAAGAGATTTCATGTATTTATTTCACACCTACGACTGCAAACAAACTGTCTTTTGTTTTGAAACGTCAAATTGTGACACTATGTCTTGACATTCAGCCACAGAAAAAAAAATAACCTAAGAACTAATGTCTATATCACCAGGTAAAAGCATACCTCAAACAGATTAAAAAAAAAGTTAGGCTCGAATGTTTTTTTTAATGTTCTACGATACTGTACTATTGGTTTATTTATCAAATAGTAGGTATGGTTCGGCGAAATCAGTTCGTTTTATTTCATGGCAAGTTTGAGAAAAGCACTATACAAATCTCGGCGAGAAACAGGGTTACAGGCCGCGTATTCCTATCTGGCCTCAGTTCTGACTCTTAATATGGTCAGGGATTGAGCATTAAAATCTTTTGGAATGCTCGCGAGCATTCTGTATGTGCCATACCTACTTAAACAAATGTGTTTATGTCTTTAGTGTCCATCTTCTTGCTTTCTTATCTCATGACACATTGATCCCAGAGGGAACATGCGTATATCTTTTTTGTAGAGAATTTTATGTAGATTACTTATGTACTAGAACGTTTTTTGCTATAAGCCACGGTTTACGAGTTATTTACGAAAAATTAAAAATAAGGACCTTTAAACCCCCCTCCCCCCGTTAGCTCCACCCCTAAGCACCAGTACTTTTAGTATGTGGTTTAAAACACTATTCCCAACAACTATACCAAAATTCGCTTATATACGAGTTTTTTCCTCTGAGTTTCCTTCGTTTGGTGTACTATATACGAGCCCCGATGCAGTGGAGTTCGTCTAGTTCGAAACAATTTTTACAAATTTTTGAATATTTTAAAAATGATCACATTATGCTAATGATAAATTGTATGAAAGTTAGTCATGGTTAATGTACTACATTTCAAGAGACACAACAATCTGAAGTACGCTTTTGTTGTTTAATAAATCGATTTTAACAAACCAGTGTCTAAATTATATTTTCGTTCACCACCGTAATTCCGCGCCTATAAGCTTGACGCAAAATTCGCAGTGCATCAGGTGTACCATGTCGTCTTTAATATTAATGGCGTTCTTTACATTCATTGATTATTTACAAAATTAGAAATTGTGGAAAAAAATTAAAAAAATACCTCTCGTAAAATAGTTTTTTTTTTATTCTGATTTATTAAGTACAAATATTTTATACTCAAAGAAACTACTTTAGTACTACTATTGAATAGTGAAGGTTTTGTCTCTAAACCTTTTCCCCCGGATGAACGGGATAATCTCGAAAAACTGTCTAACTGGACGAGAACATATGCATCGGGGCTCGTACATACCTCGGCCGGAAATATGGGGTTGCCCGCCTCAGACCTATCCGGCCTCGCTTCGGTCGGCCTGCATGTCTTTGGCCGGCAACCCCTTTCGTCGTCCCGTCATTTTTTTAATTTTTAGGAACACCCAATTTGGGTGCGGCTCGACTGACTTGGAGCGGAGCGGAGCGGAGCTGTGGGAGCTCGGGCAATAAGACCGCATCACAGTGGTTCGAATTTTGAGTTTGAAGAATGTAATTGGTCAATTTTGCACAGCTCCGCTCCGCTCCAAGTCAGTAGAGCCGCACACTTAGAGTGAGATTAAAAAATCTTATTTGTAATCAGTAATCACAATCAGGTTCGTAACGACAATGACTGAATGTATATCTTTAGAAATTTCAATTTGACATAATATCGATAAAATACTCTGTAAAATGAACACCATAACTGAGTTCTCATTGAAATTTAGTGTTTAAATGTCGTTACATACCTGACTTCAATTATGGTTTTTTAATCTCACGCTAATCGGGTGATCCTAAAAGTAAAAGAGCTCATATCCGAGGCACTCTGCTTATTCAAAAGTAATTCTGCTTATTACGATCTGATTGCGTATGCTTTTGCTATAAATGTTTCTCTACCTACTTTGTAAAATTCATGCTATGAATAACAATGCGCTCATTGTTATATTAATTAGATTATTTTCTCTTTGTATCATATTACAATTGTGTACGCTACCACTCCTGTATTCAACCTAAACTATACTAAAATTGAGGCTAAATTGTATTTCATAGTAATTGAATCAAAGCTAACCAACAACGTTGGAACTATCCCCTAAAACTAGCCGAACCTTTCAACTACTTGTATTAATTTGGCTTATCGAACAAATTACTAGACAACTCTATTTTATCGTAATGTAATCTGTATTTGTTTAATCCTTTCTGGAAAAGTAACTATTATTTTCTCCATTACACATAAAAGCTAGATTGAATCCAATCGTTCATTTTATCTAGGTGAAATAAGATGGGAATCAGACAGCTTAATATACTGAAAACTAAAACTGTTAAAAAGTTAAACTCTTACACCAAGTACGTCAGGACTTCTCATAAATTATTCCATGTCTGTGCATGCTAACGTGTAGAATGTAGATTAGATGGTACAATTTCCATACAAGTTGTATGGGAATTTTGATTCTTGATTTGCGGATTTTCTAGCTGATTTTTTCTCTTGGCCGCATACAAGTTTTTGATCCTGAGCAGAATCAAAAAAAAAAAAGTTTGTCAAAAATTACCAATCCAACGCCAATCTTCTTTATTTAAAATCGAGGGAAGGTCTTCTAAGAACATTTTCGCGTAGCTACTCTGGATCTGGTAGTTGCCCTCTCTGACCCAAAAAGAATTTCCACCCTGTAGACCTAATCTTATTTTGAATCATTATCTCGGTTATGCTTCCAGATTTCAGTATTAAATTTTCCTCAGAAGATCCGTCAAAAAAGGTGTTAAGTAAAGTTTTCTTATTAATCCGTGACGGGAAAGCAACTTCAGGAAAATAAGTCGTTATTTTCGGCACGGAAACTTTAAAAACTCGTTGCCGTTGTTACAAGTTGTACTTTTCTGTTATCAAATTTTGAACTCCAAGTTTGAGGCTTACCATGCTGCCTTTATAGGAAGGGGCAAAATGTTTTGTCGGTCCGAAGTAGTTCTTACGGAACTTTTAATCAACAAACTAAATAATACGCTTAAACTTTATATCCTTTGCGATTTTCTGAGTCTGTGCAAAGTAGGGACGCTGAATTGTGTAAAGTTGACGTAACTTGCACTTGGTACAGGGTTTTTGGTAGCTTAGACTTTGAATATTTGAATATAGTTGTCCTTATGAATACTTTTTTGTTAGTCCAAAGATAGTTAGAGGATAAATAGATGTAAAACAGTGACGGAACCCCGAACTTTATTAAAACAGGAGGTGTCACGGCGCAGTCATGCAAAAACGGGTTTAGTGCTTAACAATGAAGACCGAAAAAGAAGAAGATTAAGTCCCTCGTAATGACTAATAATAGATATGAAAATAAATGAGAAATCACTCTTTAGACAACAAAGGGAATAGGGGGACAGACTGGTTTTAAAGGTCCTCCGCCATCAGCTGAAACGCAACGAAACACCTTAGTCCGATACTCGAGTAGGTTATTTTTAGATGTGTTAGTTTCAAATTCAATCGGTGTTTCATAAATATTTTAACTAGAAATCTACCGCAAGTTTCAAAAATCAATTTTATCACACTCCGATAACGCAAGAACGTAAGGGATGTAGGTAGACGATCTTCGAATTTCTGTCAGCTCTCGGAAACATTGAGACACCCGCAATGAATGTCGTCGAACGCTTCTCGTGTTGCGATCCCCCGCTCGTAAACACGTCCTCGTAAAGTGGACGGCGTTATCCAATATGAACATACGATTGAAACGCACGGACAAATATTGTTTTATGTCAATGAGGTTGGCATAATTTCTACTTGCTTAACTATGGTGACGTTATGGTATAAACTTTAGAAATTGTAATGCTTAGAAAATAAGATAGTTAAGCTTAGCTATCATATTGAAACCTTTTACATGATAAATCAAGTGCATAATGATAAGGGTACAACATTACTGAAAAATATGACTCAGGAAACCGAATGTCGGTGTTATGAAAACGTCGTAACATAATACATGTATGAGAAGAATGGTCTCTTAAATACTCTGTAAGTACATATACGTAGTAACTTGCGATACTTATGAATAACTAAATTGACACATACATGTCTATTCGGAAACTTAAAACGAAGGCTAACCTTCAAAAAAAGAAATAAACTTTTAATTCTCTAAACTGAACCGCCGAATTCAACAAAAAGCGTAAAGCAACGTTATTTGTTACTTCCATGCTCCAGGGTAAGGTGGCACAATAGCATTCACATGGTCGACGTAAACGTGTCATCTTTGAATCGATCGGTCTCGTCAGGTGTCCGTCCGTTTAGCATATTTATACGTTGTGTCGAAACGGCGATCACTCGCTACAATGTCTGTTTAACTACGGTCCGCGCTTTTGGGGGTGTTTACAATACGAGTAGAGTTATTTCTTCAACATGGATTTTTTTATTCACGTTTTCTGTTCTTATTTTGTAGTTAAAATTCCACCTCATGATGTTGGTCAATGGGCGTCACCTGTTCATAGAAATCAATCTGGCAAATCTCGTCGTCGAACATCTTATTTAATTGGGAAGCAGATTGGGAAATTTGGTATTATTAACTTGAATATTTAAAGGACAGCCTTTTGGAAGCATATCTCTAATTTAAAACTAGTGATGAAAAACGAGTAAAACAATACTTAATTGCTTTAACTTCAAAGTTAAACACTTTTAAAACTCCATTCAGGCTGCAAAGTTTCAGCATATATTTTGCTGCCAGGTCGTTCCTAGACCATTACTCTCGACGTTAAATAAAAATATTTTATAATTTTATCTCTAAATTAAAAGAAATGCTAGTAACACCAAAGGTGTCATAGTGAAACAATTTTGAAGGTCAATAAATATAGCTGTCTGAGCGCAGGTTTTGGTGTCGAGACACTCGGCTCATGGGGCAAAGGTGCTCGCAGGCTCCTTACGGTGCATGCAGACCAAAAGAGCATTCGCTGTTCTATCCCCCACTCTACGAAATCAATGAATCACGTTTCGTGTAACGATCGAATTTCGTAGAGTAGGGGGATAGAACAGCGAATGCTCTTTTCTCTGCATGCACCTTTAAAGAGCTCGGGAAACGCCTTAGGGAGGCAACGGGGGACCAGTGAGCAGGCAGTTTTCTCGTGCAGGATTTAAGGATAGACCGTCGAGCATTTAGGTCTTTGTTAATCACAAATAAATACCGTGGCATGTATTTAAGTTTTGTAGCTTGATTTTTCTTATCATACAGACGCTCCTATATTTAAAAGCATCAAATGCATGAATGTAGTATTTAAATCGTTTTTTTATGGTACTTCTCTGTGTATGTTAGTTACATGATAAAACATTCTCAAGCTTAAAACTTTATTATTGCACAGAATCCCAGCACACATTTTAGTTTCGCCGTCAACTCATAGTTCGAATCCATTTGCGTAAATGGCTTGCTGATGCGACCCCACATCAGAACGCCTTAATGCGCGACCTTGAGCAACTACGCAAAGTATACATCTGGCAACACATTTCAGCTTTTATATTGTAAATGCTCAGCCAACAAATCATGTGTGACACGAAAGCTGTGTGCACAGGTGTTATAACTTAGCAATCTTACAATTTGTTAGCGATACAGCGTATAAAGGTGAGAGTTACAAAAGGCAGTGTTTGCTTAGAGGTGTATGTTTCGTGCAAATACATTACGCATGACAGGCGCAGACGGTGACTTTGTCATTTTCTTCATATTTTTATAAATATTTTTACATCATCGTTAGTCGTTCCGATTAGCCTGAAGGTCATCGTAGAATTAACGTAGGTGTTAAGTATTACTTTATCATCTGACCTAACTCTGAGGGACAGTATAATAAATAGTACAACTTACAGTATGGACACTCCCTGCCTCCCCCCGAAAATTGCACCTGTACGAGCTTACCGCCTTAGTGATAAACGTCTCTTAGCAAGCCGCTAAGTTGTTTTTGTCCCTTTCGGTCTTATTAATGTGTCCATAAGAGCTAAAGGGACAAACAATACTTAGAAGCTTGTTAAGTTAGGAGACGATTATGAATAATGGGGTTATGCTGTACAAGAACCATCGCGTTTGTTTCATACATTTTATTGCGGCTGTCCGTGGTGTACCAGACTGGGAGCTAAGTCTTGTCGAAGCTTAAGTTTAGTCTCGTTGTATGATTTTTAAGAATCTTCTAGTTGCAAGTCTGGTTTTTTAATCGGCGATCTCCGGATACAATATCCAAACCAACTCAACAAAACCAACGCTTTGACTATCCAGAACTTCCAGAAGTGACGCGCAATTCAGCTTAATACAGTTCATTTCAGATGTTATCGTGCCAGTGACAGCTATCACTCGGCAATTTTGCGCTTTGGAATCATAAATCGTACCGTGATGACAGCTGTCGTAGGCACGATAAGAACTGAAAACATCTTTACCGTATTAAATTCAGAAAACGAATTTCAACTACCCCTTATTCATAAACTAAGTATTAGTTGTCCCATTCGTTCTTATATAAGGTCCTAATTTATTAGATGTAGATATTTTTACAGCTGATAGTACTCGGTCTCTGGAGTATATTAAACCGTGAAACATTATAGCTTTTACGATGATTTTTTGGAGAAAACGGAAAAACAAATTTTCTACGTAAAATCACCCTGTTTTTGTGATTATTAAATGAAAACTCATTGAACAGATTCTAATACCTCTTTTACGTACCACTTAACTGGAACTGGCCACTTCTTGATTGTCAATGTCATGTTATTTTCCTTTGGATTGTATCGTTTGATGACATGACAGACAGTGTTATTGTGACATGTGATAATGCACACATGATGATTTTTTTTAGACGAAATTATAATAAAAATTTTTGTTAGGAAAATGAAATCGAAAAAATTACATGAAAAGATTTCTTAATTTATATTTAAAGTTAATTATTTTAATGTAAAGTATCATGTGTTCAAATATCTGCAACTAATAAATTAGGACCTTATATACATATTCATAAAACCGAAAGCGACTAACAGTACTTACCGGCTTGCTAAGTTATGAGACTTTTATGAATAACGAGGTGTGTTCAGAAAGTGAAGGCACGTGAGATAAAAGGGCGTGCCTTGCTGCCAGACGACTTCACTTTCCGCACACGTAATCTGTAAATTATGGCCAAAGAATAAAGAAATCCTATCTCCCTGCGGTGAGAGACAACCAAAAACTAACGATACTCACTTTAGGCACTGGTCTCACCATGAGCTACTAAGCTATGAACTATCGGCTATAAACACGAACAAAAGATAAGCACTCCCGTGTAAATAAGAGAGACACGGCGATACTAGGCGAGCTATCAGCTATCACCGCCGGGCGAGTATCGCCGTGTCTCTTTTTTTACACGGGAGTGTCTTTTGTTAGTGTTTATAGCCGATAGTACTTAGCTTAGTAGCTCGCTTAGCTTAGACCAGTGCCTTAGACACCAGTCCACAATTATGTAAAGATTTATTTTACATTATTATATTTACAAAATCAACAAGCGGTTCTACTGTTGGTTTAATTATGCCTATTTCTCCTACATTTTCTTAACCTTTAAGAATTGCTATATTAATCTTATCTCTCCAATTTCAGGTAATTCCTGCTCCAGTAACCAGACTGAAGGTTATTAGTATCCGAGCAACGGATCCGTTGCCGACCACCTTGATCCCTCATTAAGCGAATCTTATTAAGGTAACTCCAGCATTTGGTCCGGGGTTGTACTGCCGACGTCGAAGATATGATTACGTTTTTGCACCTTATTACAATGGTATAAGACGCAAAGGCGTGTAGATATATTTGATGTCGAGTGTACTCCCTATAAGTCTCGTTGGCGTTCGTGTTTGTAATTTAGTTATAACTGAGCGTTGGGTTGTGTTGAGTTGCATAATTTTGCTTAGAACGTTTTCCCGCTATTTGATAAGTTGGTGAAAACATAAATGTTCACGCTACATTTGTTTAGTTTACAACGATTTAATTTTGCTAAATATTATTAGCTGAAGCATAAGATTGATTAATCTGTCGGCTCCCGACGACCCACATTTGAGTCGTAACGTTATGAAGACGTCACAAGTCGGGAATCGAGGGTTTGGTTATGCTCATGATGCGAATTTGTAACTCTGCAGAGGGTGTGTTGTGAAATTATCATTAATGTGTTTGGAATTAAAAAAAATATTAAAAAGACCGATGTTATTTTGGCTCTTTTACTACACATTTGTTATTCAAGAATTGATTATTCTGATTTCCTTTATTGATTCCATTCGATTTCTTATACTAAACTTAAACATCCAATCTATTTATGAAAACATTACAACAAAAACGTTTCACCCAAACTTATTACGAACAAATCGAACAATCCCAGCCACATCGCAAATGTACGAAACTTCTTATTACCAAAGTGTTCCGAACAATTTGTTATTCACAACAAACTCAATCCCGCAAATAACTGTTGCTAAACTGTATACAAGATTTGGCAAACACCAATTTTGGTGGAGCAAATATGTTTAGTCTAGGGTAAATCTTACTGTGGCTCCAGGCGAAGATTTGCCTGGAATCGTGGCGTGCAAGCACACCTTCTCAAACTCGTACTTGCAACTAACATGCATCATCTATATTGAACACGGATCGTATAATTCATTAAGAAATAGCACATCTGTAAATCAATTGAAGAAACTATATTGCATAATCGCCTGGAAACGAAGGTACATCCAACAAAATTTTGTAGTTATACCAAATTGTGTATAATGTACAAAGTAAGCAATATTTTAGGTTGTTTTTGTTACCTGTGTAAGGAATTGAAATTAAATTTGCTTAGAATTTATTACAATTCTCTCAAAATTATAAATAAATGATCAAATATCAAAATGGCATCTGATTGTATTACTGCGTATTTGCTCGTACCAATTTAACTAACGGTTTTTTTTTTCATAAAGTCTATATTAATATAATATCGTATATTATAATTCTTCGTCATCCCAACATTGTCTTGGAAAGATAAGAGCAAAGTTTTATGACTAAAATTGTATTGCTTATTTTTCATTTGTTTCCATAAGATAACAATAAAGTTCCTTCGAAACTGCACCAGTGGTCTGCGGAGTGTTTCCTTGTTAATGTTGCAAGTTGGTTGCATTCAATTATGTGGAGTTATCGTCCATTTCTCCCACTAACTTACAAATTGCGTCTTCCCTAACAACCTTGTTTCCCCGTTGAGCAGGTTCCAGAAGAAACTCGTTATTCCCCCAGAAAGTTACTTTTATTCTGCCGATGAAAGTTCGGGATACAAGGCCTTACCTATTTATAGTTTAACCCCTTTATAGGAAATAGTTTGGATTGTTGCTTCTGGTCCGACCTGAGGATCAAAGGCCCTTTTATGGGATTGATTCGAGCACAAAGAAAACACACCCCTCGGGTTTCATTATTTATGAACTCTGAAATTGTTGGTCAAAGTAGTGCATCCTTTGCCGTAATTTTGATTTAGAGTGCCCGGATAATACAGTTTACTATCGTAGCCCTAAAAAGGTCAGCATTTTATACCCAACCATTTTCATCAAAAAGTACTAAAATGATAAAACACTTTACCAAACTAGGTTACAGTTGCCACGTAGAGTAAACTTAAAGCTACTTACACTTTTATGACTGCTCTAAACTCATCCAGAAGCAAATGGGAATAAATAATAAATTTAACCAAATAAAACCTGTTTATATTCAGCTACCTCTCCACACGCCGAAATTCGTTTTACAACTTTCGGTCTTGCTTCTTTGAGTATCAAAATTTTAGCACGCCGCTTAAAACTTTGCGACCGACGCAGCGGTCAATCCATTCAAATTTGTAGTCCTGATCTGCACAATTTCTAGGTTCAATTTCGCGTGTAGCTTCCAATGTGGTCGTAATAATAAAACTGGCCAACAATATGCGTGTTGCCAAGTGTACGGTGGTTACACTCCCGAATTAGGAAGACAGGGGATTGGTCGTGCTCTCGTATTTGTTGTTGCTTTTTCGTTTTGTCTGAGTTTTTGTTACCTAATTTTATTTCGCGGTGGAGCGATAGGTTTACGGGTACGGTAACATCGGTGATGCTGTTTCGTTGATTAGATTTCCCGTTGGTTAGTGCGTAGTGTTCTGGCGTTTGTGGTAAAGCTTTTACTGTACTGCTATCGTTAGAATTTAATCACCCGTGTATTGACGTCCACTTTGAAAATATACTGGTAAAAGTCCATGTTTTCTGTATTTATTTCTGTCTGATAAAGTGGTTAGTTTGGGTAGGTTCCTATGTACGTGTAAAAAGATTTAGACGGTACCGAATCTCATTAGAAAATTCTTTAAGTGTTTTGCGGGTTCATTTCAAGTTTGTCAGTACAATATAAGCGTCACGAACTTGTCTCGCAAGTCGTACTTATAATTCAACACTGCATTATAGCCCCTGAACAAAGCCATCCGGGAGACGTAAATGTCCTGTATAACGTATACAAACTAATTTCGAACAAAGTTTTCGAATTTTCGCCGTAAAGTCGGGGTCGAGCTATTGTAGTAGGTGCAAGCTCTTGTACGTACTCGTACAGTGAAACATAGCTAGATGGTACTTGTTGATGAAGAAACTTCTAGACGGACAATAAAATTATTTGTAATCCTTTTATAATGGCATTGTAGCCCAACGATAGTCTCGAATCAAATTGTATTTTTAAACCTTTTTTGAAGCATTTCATATTGTGAAAAAAGTTTGTGAACTTTTCTTCACTATATGAATGACAACAGGTTTTTGTGAAATAAATCAAATTATTTTCTTCTAATGAGTTATAATGAAAACAAAATGTATTTTGTATGCATGAAAAAGAAGACATAGGTACTTAAATACTATACGTTATATTTGCATGTTTCGGATGACTCAATACGATATGGTTTGCCTAAAATTTTCTAAAAAAAACATTTGAAATACAAAACAGGACAGCATTGCAAAAAATCCGAAAATAAACTCACGCACGAAATGTTTAAAAATCAACTTTATATGAATAGTGGATGTGCTCTTAATATTCCGTTTACCGATGTTACGCTGTACATCGTACGTTCGCAAAACTTTGATACATGGCCCGGCTATAAAACGCAGTGCTATCCCGGCGCTATTCTCAAATGTGCTTATTTAAATCATATTAATAATGTATTGGTTGGCAGGCGTCATCCTCAACTGTGTTTCTCTAGAAATTCTGCATGGAACAAAAATATATATTTGTTGTAACTTTTTGGTCTCAAAAGAGATGCTGGTGTAATTTGGATTGGAATGCCGGCAACGTACTTATGGCCTCATTAGTGCCCTGGGTGTTCATGTGCTTCATATGACCAGGCCATTCTGTTAGTTTCTCTCCTATGTTTATAGAACTAAAAGTGCCCAGTACTACTATACTAAAACATTGACGTGACTCTCGGTAAGATTGGTTTACTCTAACACATACCTACCTTATATAGGTCTACGTTTGCCAAATATGTAATTAGAGCCATTAAGTACGAGTATATCTTTTCCCTTTGATTGGGGCCTCGTGTCTGTGGATCTAATAAGTGATTAAATGGGACCTCGCAACTTTCATCGACTGAAGTTAATTTTTCTTCGCGCGTGCCCATGTCGCCACCGATTTAAAATTGCACCACGTCGATTAGAGCTTGCATTTGGATTGGACTAATATTTCATCATAAAAACCAAATCAGACTTTTATCTTATTTATGACTCAGGTAAGGTAAGCTGGGTTTTGATTGCCTGATTTACCAGAACCAGAACTACGGCGGTTAAAAAATACATGATTTTAGCAAAAGAAGGTGGGGAATAGAGGAAATGGGGAAGGAAGGGCAGTGGCTTCATGCATCATACATGAATAAATCTTGTGTATTTGTATGGGATTGGTGTTAAATTCGCTTGTAATATAGTTTTCCGAATACGGCTGTGTTGTAGAAATGGCGGTACCCGCACGTATGCCGCGGAAGTCGACAGCTGTAAATAAAGAGATTAAAAATACTGGTGAAGCGTGAGCTGTCCAAGTAGAAGTGTTCCGTGATTTTAGAATTAATAACGAGGATGACGGTTGCGAATAGATATTAGATATTAGGAAGGAAACAAAATCAAATTGATGAAGTTTTACAGTAGCTTCAGAAAAAATATATCTTTACAAAAAACCGTCTTATCATGCGACTGCAGTAACTAACGAGCTTCTGTGTAAATCACTTTCTCGTTTCTGTTTAATCACTTAATCACGCATGGCGCTTGTAAGTACTAATATGCCAGTACAGCTGAGATGCATACTAATAGAAAGCTAGGGCTTAGATTAGAACCGAAGGTATGCTTAGTATGCTTAGTGCATGTATCGCAATTTGACTTAATAAAATAGCCGTCAATGTCAAATTCTGATCGCGCAATTTTAAGCCACATACTAAAGGTTATGTATTGTATTATTACATTCGGTGGGCATTTTCCTATTACCTACACGATTAACACGACCCTGGTGGTTAGATTATGTCCCTTAATTTAAAACATGGAACTGTCACATCTTATTTGCATTTAGTGTCCTAACCAAAATAGCACAACAAAACCACATAAGTCGTCTCCGACCTTCCAACCTAAAGCCTTTTACAACGCCGGAAAAGCCCCCGAAGTTGCGACTTGCGAGTATTTATAACAGTATTTGCTAAATCCATGTATTGGACCCTAAAATGAAAATAGACAACGTTTTACGGCCACCGTTGGCCTCGCCATTAATTTCACCCTGGATAAACATGGCGATACTGAAAATTCACCAATATTTTTTGGTAATTTATTCGTTTACAGCATTCGGAGTCTTCAATACATGTAGCCCCGTATTTGACAGTAAAAAGGGGCTACTTTTCATTGCAGATCCTTTTTAATCAAAAATATTATTTATTTTATGTGTTTTATTACTTTATGCAATGTTTAAGCTCGTCACAAAGATATATTAACGTTTATGAAATGACAGCCTAAATTTAAATTACCTACATTGGCCTTTATCGACATCTTTGACCATTAGGCCCGGTCAATCTAAATTAAATCTCTTCTTTAGAAAATAGGCATCTATGTTCACAAATCAAACAATATCATGCAGACCGAAAATGTTTTCGAATATTTTGAGTTTTAAGCATTTCGAAAATCTTGCCCTTTATTATTATTTGACATTTATCCTCAAAATATAAATAGCCATTGCGGCGTTTTACTCTAAAAACGTTACGATTCAAACAAAAACAAAGAGCTGTTTTGAAAGCAAACTGAAAAATGACTTCGATACTTGACTAATAGCTTTTCCGCGTCCAAATATAAAACAAGCTTTAGCCTAGTTCGACCCAAATTCTACGAAGCGACTGGACAAAAGTATTATTACGCTTCGCCGTCACAGAACGGGGGAATTTTGTTATCCGCGTAAAGGAAACTTGCCCACCGCGCGGTAGGCCATTCTTATCGCTTTAACCGCAGCGCGAGAGTTCGTCTAATCAGAACCAGTTCTCTTCTCTTCAAGAATTTTGGGATAGTTTTCTTCTTTTTGATTAATTCTCCCAAGCATGTATTGTATGGCATACCTAAATTCTTCTACTAACTTCGGTAGTATGCAGGTTGTCACCTTCTATTCTATCTCCAATACACCCATATTTTTTAAGATATAACCATTTTGATTGGGGTACCCCTTTGCCCAAAGGTTGGAAGAGATTCCAGGGTTAAGTTCGCTTTTATACCTGACTATTTATTGTTGTAAAGATGTGTGCTTTTACCTGCGTTTTGTGTACAATAAAGAATTTACATACGAGTACATAAATAAATCCTTGAATATTTAGTACGGTCAAATCGTACATTAAACTCGCAAAACATGTAGTAAAGCTGCATTTTTGGTATGTTATTTAGACACCATATGGCACTATAAAACCACATTTTGCAAGCAAAAAAAAGTTGTGCTAGCTGCGTTATACGTGAAAAACTGTGAAATTTACTGTCTATTTTTAGTTTCTGATTTTTATAAAAAAAGCCTTACGTTTTTTGACAATATGTATCAGGTAACGTTTAAAGATGAATGAATTTGTAACAAGATGAGATAACATGCATTACCGTAGGTCTTTTAGTTTCAGAGATTCGAGACTTCAAATAGTACCCTGTTTTGTAAACTAGATAAAATGTTGAGTTTTGCTAACGTTCTTGGTTTAATATCGCCTTACCTAATTATGCTACGAAAAACATGAAATAATTATCTTATAGCGCAATTAATATTCTTTCATTTAAGGGTAAAATCAGGTCAGTAAACTTTGTAATTGAAACTAAAAACGCGAAATTCAAAAAGCAGGAGGTCCGCTAATTAAGTTTTTCATACAAATGGCAAGTCGTGTTGCAAAGCTGCAATTTTTGTATATTATAAAGGCTCTATAGGGATGTACGAAAATGCATATTACAAGAAGAAAAAAAAAGGATTTAGGTATAATAGGACGTAAAAAACTGAAAAAAAATCGGACTTTTTTTAGTTTTTGACGTTTAACTAAAAAACTAAAACTTTTTGATACTAATTGCTATAAAACTATGAAAGAATATTAAATTTGAAAGGATTTGAGCTACCTTGCATTACCCTAAACTATATAGATTTAGAGATACGACATTTCAAAATGTGCCCTTCATTAAGTTAAGAAAATAAATGCATGTTTTGAAGTCTCGTATACCCCCAACTATAAGACTTACAGTAATTGTTATCGGCTCAATTTGTTCCAAATTTAATGTAGTTATTATCTTACTCGTATTATCTACAATTATTTTTTTTTCTTAGCGCGAACGTTTTGCCAATATTTAGTGAATAGCTTTAACGTAACCTAAAATTTGTTTATGTTTTGATAAAAGGGCACTTTATGAAATGTCGTATCTCAAAATATATATAACTTACGGTGATGCAACGTAGCTCAAATCCTTTCAAATTTAATGTTCTTTCTTAGTTTTATAGCAATCAGTATGAAAAAGATAATAGATTTTTAGTTAAACGTCAAAAACTAAAAAAGTGCGTTTTTTTTTCTGTTTTTTACGTCCTATGCCCAAATTATTTTTTTGTTTTTCTTTTAATATGCATTTTCGTATATATCTATAAGGCCTTTATATTATACCAAAATTGCAGCTTTGCAACTCGACTTGCGATTTGTATGAAAAACTTAGATAGCGGGCCTCCTGCCTTTGGAATTTCGGGTTTATACTTTCAACTACAAAGTTCACAGACCTAATTTTACCCTTAAATTAAAGAATATTAAGTGCGCTATAAGGTCATTATTGCATGTTATTCGTAGCATAATTAGGTGAGGCGATATTAAGTAATCTAGTTTACAAAAAGGGGTACTTTTTAAAGTCTCGAATCTCTGAAACTATAAGACCTACGGTAATGCATGTTAGCTCAACTTGTTGGAAATTTATTAGTCTTTAAACGTTTATTTATATTTGATATCAAAAACAAAAGGTTTTTTAAATAAAAATCATAAACTAAAAAATGGCCGTAAATTTCGCAGTTTTTCACGTACTACCCAGCTAGCACAACTTTTTTTTGCTTGCAAAATATGGTTTTATACTGTCCTATGGTGTCTAAACAACATACCAAAAATGCAGCCATACTACTTGATTTGCG